>PVIY010014444.1:0-56432 GCA_004026745.1 Myrmecophaga tridactyla
AAAAAAAAGATCAATAGGATAACGTTATACATTTTCAAGTCAATCAGTAATATTATTCAATTATAATAAAACTATCTTAATTTTTATGTATAATGACAAAATAATTTTAAACTTTTGGAAAAATAAATAGGAGAAAATAATTAAGAATATTATTTTTAGGAGCATAATATAGGGGAACTTGTAAAACCAAGTAGCTAAAAAGCATTATAAGATTATTGCACAGATAACGATTCTGTAAATCAGATCAGCGTAGCAGAATAACAGATCAGAAACAAACCAAAGCTTACGTCAGAACTTCATATATAAATAGAGATATTTAAACTCAGTGAGGCTTCTGTTTCTGACAGAGTCAAGTAAATTCCTAACAGATCAATACTCCTCAGGTAGCAAATATAAATTCTGAAAAAAATGTAAAATAATTAAAATTAAAATAACTCCTACTGGCTAACCCCAGCACTACACATTTAAGGGGCAGACTGCAAACAGCTTAGCTAGGGCAAACTACATCTGAACTAAAATCAGTGGAAGTCAATAAATATTATTTGAACTATTGCTAGCAATTTGGGATAAAGTCAAGTGGCTCAGAGGATTTACAAAACTAAATCTAGGTGAATTAAATTTAAAAAGAAAAAGTAGCATGCTAGAAGCCTGTGGAAAATATGTTTTGATTTTCACATGGACAAGGCTTTCTTAAAGGCCAAAAGAAAGCAAATGTCATACAAGAAAAGATGTAAATTAAAACCTTTGTATGAAAAAAGACACTACAAAGCTAAAGTCAAAACTAGTGGGAAATATTAACATATAACAGGCAAAAGATTGTCTAGAAAATATAAGAACTGTAATTCAAGAACAAAAAGAAAACTAATTTTAAAAGATCTTAAAGAAGAAGTTAAAATAGACAATAAATGCACACAAAAAATTATAAGAATCAGGGAATACAAGTTACAGCAATTTCTCACCCATAAAATAGATTTTTTTAAAATTTGCTAATATCAAGTACCATCAAATGTATGAAGCAATGGACACACTCAATCCATGCTGCTGTATGGATGCTTTGGAAGACAATTGAATGGTGAGTAAGAATATTCATTATAGTACTCCATGTAATAAAAGAAAATTGGAAAAAACACAAAAGTTCACCCATAAGAGAATAAAGAAACCATAAAAGTCTATGCAGCAGCTAAAACAAATAAATAAAAGGACTATACTATGTATGACTTGAATACATCTTTTAGAACAATTATTGAATTAAAGCAAGCAAACTGAAGAATACTACTAATGCTAAAGCATCAAAAAAATACTATGTATTTGTGTAATTTCTTACTATAATTTTTCAAGCCTAGCAAAAATTCCTCTGACATCCCTTGACCTGATTGCTCTAGCTGCTTGATTATGGATAGCAGTGAAATTCAGATCAGTTAGTTCATAAGCATCCTGATGCCATATCTTTAGAATATTTCTGCCCTTTATCTTTCATATTGAAGCCCCAATTCTCCTTATGGGCCACAATGGATTCTAGGGTTTTATTTGCTGTTACCTGGCATGTGATTCTTAAACCTTCTTTTGTCTAATTGTCCTAAGGCCTTTGAATATGTTTCCATGACATAATATATTGCAAGGCAATAATTGCATAAAAACTGTCCAATGTTTGCTTATACCATCCTATTTCACTATTTTTCTATTACTAATTCTCCAAGAAAGACACTTGATTGACTTTCCGACTGTCTTTTCCGACCCCGTAATTCCCATTCCCCTAAGGCTATTTTCCATTTTAATATATTGATGCTTGAGAGCCACCCTCACATTTTTTCAAACTTCTTTTAAACTAGGAGTGAGTGTCCATAAGATCCAATCCTAAATTGTGAAATATAACCGAAAGCCTGCTTGGTGAAGAGGACTTCTGAGAAAGTTTTTCTCTCAGCTGAAAAGAGGAAGACAGAGCCATCGTTGCCTTCCCTTCCAGCCTGGCTCATAACTGTTACGGCTGGAGCTGCATTTCCGCATATTATCCTGAATTCTCCCAGAATCTCCACGGATTCCACTTCAGATAATGCAGCAAACGTGCAGCCTTACTAAGAATATTAACGATGTATCGCATCCCTGAATTCTGAAAGCATCAAAGTACACTGACAATTTCTACTTCGAAAATGTTTAAAAGGTTAAAAATGTATTTAGTTAGGTATATTAGGAAGAAAAGTGAAGGGAGAAAGAGCAAAACATATGGAGTGCAGAGATAAGAGGAAAAGGCACAGGTGATTTCCATGTACCTAGACCAGATGTCCAGAATTTTATGACTTTCCTGGCCCTTCTTTACCTCCCCCAAAGTAGGCCAATCTGTAATCATAAAGTTAACAAGTACTCGAGTATTCTGTTGGAATTCCAAAGAATATCTAAAACTGCATTCGTTTTATGTTTTTTTTTTTGCATCCGGTTTTAATGTTTATTTCTCCCATTCTCTAAGCAGTGCCATCAAATCAAAATTTGAGGAAATGTAAATATTCTTACAGCTGTCAAAGTATTTATGTTTTAAAAAGGGATATTTTAAATCCCATTCAACCACAAAACATTGTGAGACAGTTTCCATGGTTACTTCTGTTAAATCCAGCAGCCACAGAACATTTAGCAGGCTGCTTTAAAAAATTAGTGCTATTAAGCATTTTTTTTTAATTTTCAGAAATGTTTATCTTGACTACTAATCATCTCTGCTGTGTGATGAAAATAATTCCAAAAACTCAGCAGATGTGTTAAATTCAGTGAACAATGCACAGTATTCACTAAGAAAATGCATATCTAAATATATTTCACTTTTATTCTCAACTGATTATATGTGATTCCAATTTCTATATGAAGTGCTGAACACACATATATGTGCCTGTCATAGAATATTAAAAATCAGATGGACATGGATTAGTTAAGGCTCTTTACTTTTCTGGTAGGTAGTAATTATTTTTTAATGGGTTCAGACTTTGTATTTTAGGAAATCAATCCCTCAAAACGAAAATATACCTTAAGAGCAAAAGCTTATAACTATATAATTTAAATCCAATAATTATATTGAGAGTAATTAACTAGTAAATTAAGAGTAGAAAATCACAGTATTAAAATTATTAATTATTTTTATCAACTGTTTTTTATTCCCCAATTTTTTTTTTCAAATATATTGAAAGGCTTTTAACAAAATACCATGACTCCCTTTTTCACCCCTCTCCTGGTTTCTCTTGAGCAGGGCAACCAATTTTGAGGATTTTAGCTGTTGTTTATTTTCCTAAGACTGACACCACTGCATTTTTAAACAATATGCATAATTTATCTTTTTATTTATCGACTGTACCTTTTATTTATTGCCTTCTTATTATGGCACATGAAGAATTTTATTTTCTTTACACTGCTAGTTCTCCTTGCTTCAACCCCCCCCATTCTCTAATTATATCACAATTTTTGTTTGATTCTGAACATTTATAATATGCCTTTGAAAATATCCCTCACTACTGAATGTTGAAGAATGTCATGACTATGATTCCTTTGTTTGTGGGCTTTTCTTTCATGATGCTGCACTGACTTATCAGATAACTTATCATATCAAGTAATCTAAAAGAATATTTTTTAAATGAAACATCCCCAAATTTCAAAATGGAGAAAAAAAGAGATGGGGATTAGGACCAGGGGACATATTAGCATTCTACAAAAAAAAAAAGGCCAAAATATATAATTTTTTTCTAAAATTGGCTTCTATATAAGACCAAATGTTTTAGGTTTATTTTAAGTCAAGTAGAAGTTGCAAAAGCATTCCTTAAAAAAAAAGGCTTCTCATTTGTGTTAAAAATAGGCATTGGGATGAGAAATATTACATTGTTCTCATATTCTGCTTCCTCATATTGCTGATAAAACGCAAGTGACTACCGGATCCAAAACCCCTAAAATCACAGAACACATCCATAGGCCCCACATTTAACCTTGAAATATAAATTCATAAACTGATGATTAAGTGGACTTTACAATGGATCTTCTTTACATGCATGTATCTTTAAAGATTAGAAATATCCCATTTTCCCCACAAATTGGAGTAACTGCTTTAACAGGTAAAAACCACACTTTACTTCAATCTACAAAAAGGTTATGTCTTCTTTTTTTTACCTGATGTTCCTTTGTTATTATGCATTCAGTAATGTCATATTTTAAATGGAATCATTTTGATTTCATAACGTTTTCTTTTATCTCATGAACTATTTGAAGATTATTATTTGTACAGCCTTATATGATCACCTGCCATTAAAAGACGATAATAATTGTTGCAGTATCATCTTACCTGCAAAATTGTCTCACTATTATCTAACCAAGGAAGTTTTAAAAAAAAAAATGGGCAAAATGAAACTGTGGGTTTTAAAATGCTTTAGCATCACTTAACATAAAGAAAATGTTTTTTTTTTTGAACCTAAAACAGATTTACAATAATGTGTTTCAATTAATGATCAAAACAAATTACTCCAAGAGCATTTTAAAAAGTCATAATAAACATTTAAGATAAAATGATGAACCCCAGGTTTCCTGGAAGCCAAGACTTCCAGCCACACTAACAAAGCATGTTTACTCATTAGCAGAGTAGATAAGAATTCTAGCTAGTGGTGTTATCATGCCTGATTGATATTTGGGAATACAAGGAAGAGATGGTTAAAATGGTCATTTGACACTTTAATTAAAATCTGACAAAGTAAATATATGTTCTGATTACTGATTTACACAAGTAGTATTTAGAGTCTCCAAAGATAAGGAAATAGTGGAAACTCAAACTGTAAATAGTATTTGGGTATATGATCTCATTTTTAAAATTCCACAGATCAAATTAAGGGAATAAAAGTGCAATATGAAATAAAGTAGACTTAAAATTATATAGGTTCACATAAAAATATCATCAACTTGAAATATTTTAGACAAAATTAAAGGTATAGTTCAATTTAATGTAATATTTATTTTTAACATGCTACAGAATTCAGTGAATGAGCACCTCATCAACAACATCTGTGTATTTTTCATCTATTACCCCTCTCCCACCCCACGCTAATTCATTCATACAAAATAGAGACACTAAACTTTGCTTCGAAGAACCTGAATTCAAATCAGGTCTCTGCAGTTAGGAGCAGTCACACTGAGAACATTTCACTTGTAAGGGTGATAATAATATCTACCTAGAAGGGTTCTGGTAATGTTTAAACACTATCATATTTGAAAAAGCCTAGCTCCACAATATCATAAGCTCTCTTCCTTCTTCCCTCCTTTCCTATTTTTTGAAGCCCAAATTTGGGGGCTTCAGGCAAGCTGATTCAACTTGTCCTTAAATTTCAAATTGCCCCATTTAATAAATTTTAAAATGTTTCCAGCAACTACTAGCAGTTGAAATTCATTGAGAATCAATGGTAATATACTCACTTTTCTGGAGGATGGGCAGTAGATTTTAAAATCCAGGTTTAAAACAGGCAAGATTTCCGAACTACTGTAATGAAGGTTGCACAACAGCTAGAATGGAAACAGGTCCTCCACTGGAAATTGGTACATAAAACAAACTTAAGGGCAACAGTATACAAAGTGTATACTTCAAGTACAAAGTTTCCTGAAACTTCAAGCACAAAGTTTCCAGATTTCTATTCCTTATGGTAGGAAATCCACTTGGAAACATCTAAGATTAACTTCTATTTTTCAATATATTTGCCTCATGGGCTCTCATTGGATGCAATCTTCTATTACTCTTCTTCTTACCAACAGAAAAATATAAGCATCCTATGTATAGTTCTCTACAATAAAATCTATCACATATTATTGCCAAATACTTCATTATATGCATTTTGGAATCAATCAGCAAGTCAGTAATTGGACCTGCCATTGACATGCACAAATTCTTGCTTTGCTGTTACTGTCATTTCTGATACAAATAAATTATTCTTCATGAAAAAAGGCTGGCTTTTATTTTTTAATAAAAATATATTTGGGATAGTACAATGGTGGCTCAGTGGCAGAATTCTCGCCTGCCATGCCAGAGACCCAGATTTGATTCCCGGAGCCTGCCCATTCCAAAAAAAAAAATACATATATATATGTTCATTTCACAATCTATCCACCTTTGAGTAAATATCTGGTATTATATGTTCATATGCTTACTAAATTAAATGACAGTGTTTTATATGTATTTTCCCTAAAATTTTTATTTTTACTAACTGTATCTTTCGATCAGAGTTTTCTTAATCTAGCCACTACTAACATTTGGGGCCCAATAATGCTTTGTTGTAATGGGCTGTCAAGTGGATTTGAAAGTGCTGTATACCCCAAAAAAGCCATTCAATATTGTATTTGGAAACTCTTTTGATTAGATTGTCTCCATGGAGGTGTGAATGCTCCCAATTGTGGGTGTAGCCTTTTAATTAGATGCCAGAAATGTGACAGCTTTTAAAAAGGGAATTTAATAAGTTACAAGTTTACAGTTCTAGTGCTGAGAAAATGTCCAAACTAAGGTACCAACAAGAGGTTACCATAACTCAAAAAAGTCTGATGCCATCCGGTACTCCTCTGTCAGTGGGAAGGCATGTGGCTGGCATCTGCTGGTCCCTTGCTCTTGGGCTTCATTGCTTTCAGCCTGTTTCCTGTGGGGGTTCCTTACTTGGCATCTGTGGGCCTTCACTCAACTTCTCTGGGACACAACTCTGGGTTCTGGCTTACTTAGTATCTCATGGGAAGTCACATGGTGACTGCTGGGCCCTGCATCTCCAAACGTCTGGGTCTCATGCTGGCTTTGTCAGTTCTGAAGCAACTGTTCTCCAAGCATCTGCATCTGCTCTGAGCACTCTCCAAAATGCTTCTTCTTTTAAGAAACTCCAATAAACTAATAAAGACTCATTACAGCAGCTTTAGCAAACTAAAACAGCTGTCCTGGGAATTTTAGTATGGTTAGCTGCATCCCTGGTCTCTAAACTCTAAATATCAATTGCACCTCCCCCGAGTTGTGACATCCAAAAATATTTCCAGGTATTGCCAAATGGTCCTGAGGGAGAGGGGACAGGGAAGGGGGGTGGGCAAATCACCCTCATTGGACCACTGGTTAAAATCAATGAATCTCAGTTTTAACCATTAATAACATTAGTGTAGTCTGGAGAATGCTTAAAACTAAAATGTCTGTAATTTTAAAGCAATTCAAACACTTAAAAAAATCATAATTATCCATACATACTTCCTTTATCTATACGATATGAATAATTCATTGAAATGCAATAGAAACAATGCTATAAAACGTTTCCAGATTATAGGAAAATTATTGCCTTAATATTTTTTAAATTTTCTTCAAACAATAAAAGATGTTCGACATCTCTCTATCTGTTGGGAACAATCTACCTCTCCCAAAAGTGAAAAAAAAATTGCCAGCATCTCTGCTCTCAGGGTGGACAACAAATTTCCTGCTCATTCATCTGCTCTTAGAGAAGACATTTTTCCCATGCCCCCTTAAGTGACCTTCCAAACATTTTCTTGGTTGTGATTTTTTATAAATCATAAAGAACTTGTCCTATGATATATCTAGATGATATGTAGAAAGTTTTACCTACACAATTTTATTTGTTCTAGGACTTCCTGTGCTTGGTAGAAAAATGCCTATATGCTCCAAACAAAGGTTCCAGAAGCTCCTTAGCTCTTTTACTCCAATTAACCTGGTTTTCCCTATTCAAGCTCAAATTAGTCTATTTACAATTATTATTAGCATCAGTCATATGAGTTATTCTTCTAATACAGTATATCTTTTCAAGAGTTTCAATTAGACTTCTTTGAAAACAGCATGGCTTCATGTTTATTCTTTAGAGTCCTGGAACAAACTGACAATATCTAGTACTATAATTCTAAAAACAGAAAATAAGAATACATGTCATCTCTACAAAATGTTTTTCTTAAATCTAATTTCTTTCTTTGTTAGTTTTCAAAAGAAGCAAAATAAAGATTTAACCCATTTAACAAAGTTTTTTTTTTAATTGGAAAAACTATCAAGTGGGGTTGTTTAGATGATGATTTAAAGAAGTTCTTCTGCTCCTGTCTATGGTCTCAGCCCCTCTCCCCCCACCCCCAGAAAAAAGAAAAATCATTAAACTCTGGGTCAAGTTAACAACAAAAAAGACAAATGAATGAATAAGCAAAACAAAAGAGTTTTGATTGCATCAAAAACAGACGAAGTAGCAAAGGATCAAAATACTGCAGAGTTGGAAAACTCATAGAGAAAACCCCAAGAGTCTTAGCTTTTTCCTTTAAGGCATTTGTCTATTCATAAGGTACTTAAGGTAAGAGGACAAGAGCCAAAAAGAAAATAAAATCTAAGAGGATAAAACCTAAGCAGATACATCTGCAATCTCACAATGCTGGGGAGATTCAATATTGGAATTCAGAGATTGCCAAAAGGAGAAAAGGAGAAACCATAGTTACGGTAAACGCTCTGTTTTCTACTGGAAACCTGCAAAGACTACATTTTTGAAATGTAGACAAAAGAAATAAAACCCTCCCTCAGAAAGACTCAATCTAGGCTTAACTTCTCCAACCATGATCCCAACAAGGTCATCTATAACTACAGTTCTGCCAGAAAAGAATCAGATCCTCTCCAGAGAAAGATACCATCATCCAGAGACTTCACGATTTTCCTATTTAATGTCCAGCACACAAACATTCTTAGGCATGCCCGAGAATGAACCATATGCTTCAAACCAAGAGAGAAAGGGGGAAAAAACCAATAGAGATACACCTGCCTTTAGGCCATCCAGATAGTGTAGGTGTTGCGCGTTCCTTGGGTGCTCAAGCAAATACCCCATGGGCTGGCTTAAGCAGCGGCGATGTATTAGTTCATGGTTCTGAGACTAGAAAAAACCCAAACCAAGGCATTGCAAGGCAATGCCTTCTTCTCAAAGACTGGCATCCTAGGGCTGGCTGCCAGCGATCCCTACTCCTGGACTCCTTTGTCACATGCCAATGTACACAGTGACCTCTCCCGGGCTTTGCCTTCTTTATGGTTCTGAAGACTTTCAGCTTCTTGCTTCCCTATCTCCACATAGCTGTCTAAATTTTATTCTGCTTATAAGGGACTCCAGTAATAGGATTAAGACCAATTCTGATTTGTCTGGACCATACCTAACAGAAGTAACCTCATCAAAAGTACTATTTACAACAGGTTCACCCCCACAAGAATGGATTAAATTTAAGAACCAAGGTATTTCTTGGATACATACAGCTCCAAATGACCACAGCAGGTTTCAGACATGGACTGACTCCAAATAGATAGGTAGATAGATAGATAGATAGATAGATAGATATTTTCAATATACTCAAGAAAATGATGACAATATGGAGAATTTCACCACAGAATTAGAATTTACAAATAAGAATGAAGTATAACATAGGAATGAAAATATGGCAACAGAAAAAAGAATATGTATATAGGTTAGAGCATTAGGGAACTGGGCTATAGATCAGTTGAAAAGTCTGCACTGAAGTTTAGAGAGATGAATGGATGAAAAGTAGAAATTGTTTCCAAAATAAATGGGGGACTTCCAGGAAGAGGGTGGAATAGGATAGGCTGAGTTCACCCCTGCTCCATGGAACAACTAGAGAAGTGACAGAAAAAATGACTGGGACAGCAGCACCAAGGTGTAAGTGACCTGAGAGGGCCTTCTACACTATATAGGAAGGTCCTGGATGAAAAAGCTGAGGAGTTGGGACACAGTGAATTGGATGAATGGGTTTGGTCGTGACTCCACAAGGCACAAGAGGCTACGCCCTGGAAAGTGCCTGCCCCTGCAGTCAGTTTGGGATATCAGCTTCCTCAGCTCTGCAGGCAGCCTGGAGCTCTGCTGTGAAGGCCCGGAGTCCTCAGAAGTGCAAGGAAGGGGAGGTGGGACTAGGAAGGAAGCCAGGTCATGACAAGCAACCCTACGATGCATCCCACAGGCCAAGATCCCCACTCCCCAATGCTGCACCTCTCACCCCAGTGCCCTGTGCCTCCACACCACACCCCAGGATAAAAAGAGAAAGAGGAAAAGAATATGTAGAACTGACAAATAAAAACCAAAGGGTAAGCTGGAGGATTGAAGAAATGCCTTTACAATAATAACTTTGACTGTTAATGGACTAAACTCACTAATTAAAAGATACAGATTGGCAGAATGGATTAAGAAATGTGCTCCATCTTTATGCTGCTTACAAGACACTCATCTTACACCTAAGGACACAAATAGATTGAAAGTTATAGAATGGAAAATATGTTCCATGCAGGATGTAACTAAAAGAAAGCAGGAGTAGCTATACTAACATCAAACAAAATAGACTTTAATGTAAAGACATCATATGACACAAAGAAGGACACTCCATATTAATAAAAGGGACAATTCACCAAGAAGAAATAACAATCATAAGCGTTTATGCTCCCAGTCAAAGAACTCTAAAGTAAATGAGGCAAACACTGTAAAAACTAAAGGGAAGAATAAGTATTTCAACAACAATAGTGGGAGACTTCAATACACCACTCTCCTCTATAGAAAGAACAACCAAACCAAAGCTCAAAACAAGGAAATAGAGAACTTAAACAATGTGATAAATGAATTAGATCTAATAGAACTATATGGATATTTATACCCCAAAACACCAATATATACATTCCTCTCTAGTGCTCATGGAACATTCTCCAGGATAAATTGTATGCTGGGGCCCAAAACAGGTCTCACAAGTTTTGAAAGATTGAAATTATTCAAAGCACCTGATCACAATGGAATGAAGCTGGAAATCAATAACCACCAAAAAACCCAGAACTTACTCTTAATCAGTGAGTCAAAGAAGAAATTGTTAGAGAAATTTGTAAATATCTGGAGACAAATGAAATGAGAATACAACATATCAGAACTTATGGGATGTGACAAAGGCAGTGATGAGAGGGAAATTTATTGCCCTAAATGCCTATATTAAAAAAGAATAGGGTGCATGGGTGGTTCAGTGGTAGAATGTTCACCTACCATGTGGGAGACCTGAGTTCAATTTCTGGACCATGCGCCTAAAATCTAAATAAATAAACAAGAACAAAAAGCAAAAATTGAGGACTTAACTGTGCACATGGAAGAATTAGAGGAAGAAAAGCAATCAAACTCCAAAGCAAGTAGAAGAGAAAACAAAGATTTAAGTAGAAATAAATGAATTGGAAAACAAAGAAAAACAATAGAAGGATTCAATAAAACCAAAAATTGGTTCTTTGAGAAAATCTATGGACCCCTAGCTAAGTTAACAGAGAAAAAGAGAGAATGCAAATAAATAAAATCAAAAATGAGAGGGGTTCATTATCATGGACCCTGAAGAAATTTTAAAAATCAGAAGAGGATACTATGAACTACTACATGCCAACAAACTAGACAATTTAGATGAAATGGGCAAGTTCCTAGAAACACATAAACAAGCTATACTGACTCATAAAGAGATAAAAGATCTCAACAAAACAATCACAAGGAAAGATACTCAATCACTCATCAAAAAGCTTCCTACAAAGAACAGCCCTGAGGCAGATGATTTTACAAGGGAATTTAGCAAACATTTCAAACAAAAATAACACAAATCTTGCTCAAATTCTTACAAAAGGGAAAGAGACCTCAAATAGCTAAAAATATTTTAAAAGAAAGAAGTAGGAAACCTAAAACTTCCTGATTTTAAAGTCTACTATATAAAGCCAAGGTGGTCAAAACATCATGGTATTGGCTCAAAATGGAAGTTTTGACCAATGGAATCAAATCAACAGTGTGAGGATAGATCACCAAATATATGTTCCATTTATCTTTGACAAATCCCCAAATCCAATAACCTGGGACAGAATATCTTTTCAACAAATAAGCCTGGGAGAACTAGATATCAATAGCCAAAAATATGGAGGAAAAACTTTACCTTATACCCTATAAAAAATTAAAAGTGAAATGCAGATCAAGATTACAATGAGATACCACCTCACATCTACAAGAATGGCTGATATTAAACAGGACCCTACAAACGTTAGAGAGGATGTGGAGAAATTGTAATACATATTCATTGCTAGTGGGAATGTATAATGGTACATCCACTGTGGAAGACAGTTTGGCGGTTCCTTAGAAAATTAATTATCAAGTTGCTTTATGACCTGGCAATACCACTACTCGGTATATGCCCAGAAGAGCTGAAAGCAGTGATACAAACAGACATTTGCACACCGATGTTCATAGCGGCATTATTCATAACTGCTAAAAGATGGAAACAATCCAAGTGCCCATCAACAGATGAGTGGATAAACAAAATGTGATACATACATATGATGGAATATTACACAGCAGTAAGACAAAATGAGGTCCTGAAGCACATGACAACATGATGAACCTTGAGAAGATAATGCTGAGTGAAATAGCCAGACAAAAAAAGATAGATACTGTATCATTTCACAATGTGAAATGTGATCTTGGTAAAGGCAAACTCAGAGTCTTATGATAGAGAATTTAGGGGAACTAGAGCTACACAGCAGGTAGAAATGGGTGAACAGTGAGCTAATGAGGTTGAACTTAAATGTAAGGGAATGGATAGAAGTGAAGGTAGCTCTTTAGTGGATTTATAAGTAAGATTGCCATACTGAAGGTGAACATGATTGAAAAGGGTTATATAGAGCTCCACCGATGAACACTACAAATTTAAATACGTTCTTCCACAACCTCAAGGGTATGAATCTCGTACAAAGAGTCAATAATAGAGGGGTATATACAGAAAACCACTATTGCATGCAATGGCCTATATTTAACAGGAAGACATTACCACAGCAATACGAGGGTAAATAATTGCGGGAGTGGGAGGAAGGACAAGTATTAAGGAAAGATTTGGATTTTCTATTTGGTGAGGTTGTGATTATCAGTTATTCTTCTCTCTGGAGCACTGAAAATTGTCTAAAATTGCAAGTGTCAATGACTGTACAACTAAGTAAGGATAATGAAAGACGTGGATTGTTAATTTGGACACTATCCATGATGCCCAAAGGATGGAGGTGGCTGAAGAATACCTTGACTGAGTAGCAGAGAAACTAACTGTGGTGTATACATATGTTGGAATATGGTGCAGTTGCAGAAAGCAACAAAGTTGTGAGGCATGCAACAAGGTGAACAGAACTTGGGAACCTTATGTGGTGCAAAATAAGCCAGAAACAAAAGAACAAAACTTGTATGGTCTCTTTTAGAAAATACTTGAAAAATGAGGCCTATAATTGTAAGCTCTTAGAGCAGTCACATTTAGTCCGAAGCTATAAACATTATTTCTAGATTTCAGATGCTGTGCTATATATGTATAACCTAGTTTCTGCCTGAAACTTTGGCTACCTGTGTGACATTTAAGACCCAGAGTTGGAGTTCTGCAGCTTAGAAAGTCAGCATTGCTACATAAAACAACTGTTAAATAATCAAAAAGAGAGAGCAGGCTTCAATTACAGATAAGAACAAAGCTGACTGGGTCAGGACTAAGGTAAATCAGAATACAGGGGTAACAATGAGATTGTCTATATTTTAGAATTTCACCTACTGTATAAGACCAAGGAAGAGAGATTTATTTTGTTCAAAACCTCAATATTCTGCAGCATATACTCTAACTTAACCTGTCTGGATAGACCATTTAAACAACCCAAACACATGGAGCCCAGAATAGGAATGAGGGCTTGTAATTCTTTATAGCTTAATGTAAGACCTGGATACATCCCAGAGTATGTTCGGCAGATAATTTTAAAGTATTAGCAAAGTCCCTTGAGGGACAGAGAAAAAAAATATGGTGTCATTAAGTTTTACCACTAGGGAAACCCCTGATACTGTCTCAAACATTAGGGACTCCCAAGTCAGCAGGCCAAACCCTTGATCTTGATGCTTGCTCTGGTGAAGCTTACTGTAGCAGAGAAGCTTAGCCTACCTATAGTTATGCCTAAGGGTTACTTCTAGAAAACCTCTTTTGTTGCTCAGGTGTGGTCACTCTCTTTCTCTCTAAACCCAACTCTACAAGAAAAATTATTACCCTCCCCGCTACATGGGACATGGCGTCCAGGCGTAAAAGTCTTCCTGGCAACATGCAACATGACTCCCATGGATGAGGAATGACAATGCCATTCTGAACAAAAGGGAGAAAGAAAGAAAAGAAAAGAAGGTATCTTGTGGCTATAAGATTTCATACAGAGTTAAGAGGCTCTTCTGGAGGCTACTCATGAAAGCTTCAGCTAGAGATTGACAATTACCATGGTTTTTTTTTACCCAACTAAAACCATTTCTGTTAACCCTGAAGAACATAGAGGGCTTTATCTGAGACTCTACAAAAATTTCATGCACTAAGATTATTTTCCAGAAACCTGCAATCTCCAGGTGTTTCCTAGGCCAGATAAGTCCTGAAACCCAGAGGGGCCAGCCTTTCCAAGAACATCAGCTACCTACAGCCCCCTACCCCATGTTATCAACACTACTCTCCAACATGAAAAAGTTATAATGGGCATAATCCAAATATCCCTAAAGATTGGGAGGAGGATCAATGGAGAAGAAGGAGTTATAGCAGAGAAGATAGGATTTAACAAATGAGTATGAGTGCTGAATCATTATTATTGATATTTCTATTAGTCCCCACTGTCTTAGAGCAGCTGGGAGGTAAAACTTAAAATTTTTGAGCTGTAACCCATACCAAACTTTGAAATCTGTTCAATAACTACTTGTTACAATTACTTTGAAATGTGCTGGGGGGTTTTGTATATATATATTTCACAATAAAAACTGTTTAAAAAATTAAAAACTGCTGCTGAGCCATGTCAATAGTGGATCAAGGGCTAAAAAAAAGCACCAAAGAGATTCATGGTGCTTTTTTTAAAAAAGAAAAGAAACAAACAGGCTATTGCTCATAGAGCCAACACACAAATTTGATGTCTCAAAGAGAAGCAAAAGAAAGAGGAAGAAGGTATATTTGAGAAGGCTATGAATGAAAAATTTCCAAGTGTAATAAAAGACAACAAGCCACAGATTCATTGCATTTTATACATCCCAAAAATCCATACTAAGAAAACTGTAAGTTATGTACATTACCGAAAAAAGTCAAAAATCAAAGATAAGAGAGAAAACTTAGAAGCGGCCAAGATAAGAGGTGGGCATATCTTCTTCAAATAGACTAATGGAACTAAGAGCTGACTTCTCATCACAACAACAAAAAGAAGCATGAAAACAGTAGAAAGACATCTTTAACATGCTTAAAGGAAATAACTACAACTTAGAATTCTCTAGCCAGTGAAAATATCCTCTAGAAATGAGGGTAAATGAAAATGCTTCAGAGAAAGAAAAGCCAAGAGAATTTATACCTAGCAGATCTGAACTTGAAAGAAAAGGAGTTTTTGGGCAAAAGAAAAATGCTTCTAGGTTAAGACACAGAAATGAAGGGAGGAATGAAAAAATACCATAAAAGGTAAATATATTGAAAAATAAAAATGAATAGTGACTGTACAAAATAATAGAAATAATGTTTTTGGGATTTGAAAATATATGTAGGACTAAAATAAATGGCAGAAGAGAACAAAAGGCAAAGGGAGCTAAACAATGTTAAATTATTCTAAGGTCATTTCAATTTTCTGGATCTGTAAAAGTAGTGACTTATGCAAATGTTAGTAAATCAAGCATGAATGTAGTACTTTCTAGGGAGTAAATGAAAGAATATTTGACTAACCAGCTAATGAGGGAGAAAAAGAATAACAGTAACAGGTGGTTCAAACAGAAAACCAAGAGTTTTATAGTAGATTTCAACCCAAATATATCAATTCCATTTAATAGGAAATAAAATAAATGCCTCAATCAAAAAACAAAGATTGTCAGACTGAATTTCTAAAAGAACTACTAAAAATAGCTTTGAAAGTTTACTTAAAACGTGAACACAAAAACTTTTTTTGCATCCAAGCAAAACATTTTTGACAGTATGAACGGGACATTTTTTTTATAAGGAAGATGAATAAAGGTTGTTTGGTAAAGCCAGGAAATACTGGTTCCCCAAATAAGCTTAGGGAACAATTTGGCACAAGCCCGTTCTTTCTTAATTACTACTATTGGCTAACATTAATTCAATTTCATTTCCTGCTGGTCTTTCATGCTTCAAGTTAACTCCCTGATGATTTCTGCTTTTCTTCTCAGACTTTTAGTTGTGGCAAAACATTTCTCTCAGCAGGGACTAGAGGCTGGGATACAATTTGACTTGTCAGTAACAAGTATTAAGATATACATTAAAAATAAACCCCAGCATATGTAAAATATCTTCCTGGACAAATGCTGCAGAAAGAACTTTGAAAACTAAGAAAATACAAAGGTTATGGTTAAGGAAAATAGTTAATGGATAAAACATTTTAGAAATACCAACACAGTGACATTCACCTCTAGATTTCTATATGCAATGTTTCTAAAACTAAATTAAGCATGTAAAAAAAAAACCTAAGAGAATATCAAACAATATGTTCAGAAACAAATTAAATGTACTTATAAAAAATGAAATCTAAAATAATAATAACAACTGGGAGTTGATCTAGGACCTAATAGTCCTGAATTGACATTTTAAAAAACAAAGAAAATTAATGATGTACATTTCAAACCAGTAAAAGGTATGAGAATTTCCTCCATCTCATCAAGGTAGTCTATCTACATAAAATTCTAAAAGCTAATGCAAAATGTCAAAGTTGGATAAAAACAACATAACCATGTAGAACAAAATTTTAATTTATTAGAATTAGTTATTTCCTTATCCCTCACTTAAAATATCATTTAAGAATATCTATGCACAAATTATGTTTTTAGAGTTATTTTAAGGTTATATGAGAAATTTCCATTACAGGAAGAAGATTTGGTAAATTATTTGCTCTATATCTTATCTAGACATTGGGAAATTTAATAAACAAATTATAAAGCTAGCAAAAATATTGTTTTACCACAAATATCTCAATAGGCATATTTAAGCATGCCTTTGCAATTTTTAAGGAAATATTGAGATTATTCGAAATATATTTTTTCAGTAATAAAATGTTTCATTCTACTGAAGCGCAGCCAAGAGGTAATTAAATTTTACCTACTAAGAAAAAACTAATGTCATGTTGGAAACCACTTCCTCATGTGATGAAATATCATCACTAACCCAGGAAAAGGGACAAAGATAACTTAGATCACTGCAGAGAAATGAAGTTACCATTTCACAAAGGGCCAAGAACATGTATCAGCTGCTGAAATCTAACACTGAGAGCTCAAAAGATATTTTTTACACACAAAAGATATAAAACATAAATCAACTTAAAATTAAATCACAGAATAGAAAAGTATAAGTTAGCTGAAAAAAAGTAAAAAAAAAAATTTACAGATTTAAGTAAATATTTTCCAATTCCCCTATTTGACTAATTTTCCTGCATTCTCTACAGTGCAACAAGATAGAAATGGGGAAAATAAATTTAGGAAAATCAGTAATAACATAAACTTTTAATCACATATGCAATGTTCAATTAGGTAATAATACAAGAAAATCATAGTGTTTACATTTAACTTACAGTTAGATTCTGTTCTTGCTTTACAATCACGTGCATTACATCTAACTTGAACTCTACAGTTTCCAAACAATTTCAAAACATATCATTTAAGCTTTTCAAAAAGAAAAGTTAATAATCCTATTTCTTGCAAAAGAAAACATAATCAAAGGGGATATGTGATTTGCCAATATAATCTTATATCCAATTTTAGTACTGAATCTAATAATTTTCATTAAAACCAGGATAATGGGTCATCATAATATATGGATTCTGCATTTGAGAAGGTGCCTACTGGATAAAATTTATTTGTGATCCCAAAATCAATATCCATGGTGCTTTCATGGACTTTCATGGACAATGTGCAGACATACTCAGAGTGGTAAAAGATCTGAGTTATCCAACACATATATTTCCAGGCAAAGTGGAACAAGGCAATGCTCTGTCTTCTTGTTTCAGCGCTCAAACTGTAAACAATGGTCTTTCTTTGGAAAATTTGGTGCCATGTTTTTCACTTTTTCTTTTTCTTGCTTTCTTTGGTGGTTTTTCTTTTCAAATGGCCCCTACCATGGTGTTGTAGTACTGTCTACAATTCCTAGGCACAAAAAAGGCTGTGGCAGACCTTACAGAGAAAATATGTGTGTTAAATAAGCTTTATTCAAGCATGAATTATAGTGCTGTTGGCCATGAGTTCAATATTAATGAATCAACATTATGTATTAAATAAATAAGGTGTTTTTAAAAAGAAACATACACAAAACAATGTAATATATTAGTCAATTGATGAAAACGTTGTGACCAGAGGCTCACAGGAACCTAACCTTGTATTTCCATTAGGAGGAAAAGTTCAATATTCACTAATTCAGTGTTTGCTGCCACTTCATAGAACATCATTACTGCAATTTGTTAGAATCAATTATTTTATTATTTTTGTGGCTTTTGTTATCATCATTATTATTGTTATTTAAAACAATTTCAGCATGGGACTGGTGATAGAACCTATAGGTCTAGGTTCCGTTCCAATTTTAAGAATCCATGAGTTGATATCTATGTTTGTGATTATCTGCTGTTCTCAGCTATAAACCCTTAAGGGCAAAGCTGTGTTATATTCCAGTTCATAGCTTTAGTAACTGGCATAGAACCCTGCAAGTTTATTGCTACTTGCTTCTATTCCCACCTCTATAGTCTTCATGTCTTGCAGGGAAGAGAGCCCAGACATAGACTGAAACTTAAAGAACTTTAGTGCTCTCAAAACATCTAAGGCAAGAAGAAAGGGAGGTTAAAGTTGCCTTCTTATGCATTCATTTTATATTTGGTCTAATTATGGAAAAATGAGCCTAGTGGTGCCTCATATTTTAGAAATACTGCCTTCCCGAAAGCTCAGCTATAACCAAGGTAGGGCTAAGGGACAGAGAGGTAGAGCGTAAAGGAGAAGGACATTCCTTTTTCTCAATTCAGAGCCTTGAAGTGAAAACAACAAATCAGCATACAGATGGAATTTAAGGAAAAGAGTAGCCTGGAGCAGGTTTCTCAGTCCTGCCTTTAACTTAGACCTCAATTCCAAAAGGGTGCCTGGAGGAGCTAGGGTCCCAGTCAGATACCAGGTTAAGAGAAATGCATATGCATTCCTCAATAAATAATCAAGAAGAAGTACTAAGAACAAGGATAAAATTAAGACATTAGTATTTCCTTTATGACATGAGTAACAATAGTCAGAAGTTCAACTCTGGTAGAACTAAAAGCAATATTAAATTAAAGTAATCATTTCAAATCTTGTATCTTGTCATCACAGTGTATAGCTCTTGGTGACCTAGGACTTTATCAATACTTAAGATGTGTAAATATTTTAAAATCTTTCTACAAATAACTTTATTTGAATTAAGTCATGCAAAAAACTTATAATATGTATTTCAAAATATGTCTCCATTAGGATTGTTCAAGATAATTTTGGTGATGCCTGTTCAAATGCAACAGATTATTCCATTTTATCACCTTAAAAAAAAACTCTGGTTCTTACTTTAATGTATTTCTTTATTTTAATGTATCAAAATTAAAAAGAATAATTAATTAAAAAGAAAGAATGATTACTGAAATCAATCCTAAATCCTAAAACACCTAGATTATCAGATTATGAAATTATTTGTCACTGTATCATGCTAATGATAAAATGGAGGTAGAGGAATAAGGAAGGACTAATAAGGAAGGAGTTGGGCGGATCTACTATAAATCCCCATTCTGCCGCTTAATTCCTGTGTAAGTGTGATCTTGGGCAAGTTTATTAAACACTGAATTCTGGAGAATTCATTTGTTAAGAAGATAACAGAATCTTGCCAAACAGGAAAGCAGAAGTCACTTTATCAGGAAAACAGAAATCACTTTATTTAAAAAAAAAGAGAGAGGGGATTTAAACTAGGGAATTGGTTATATAACAAGTCCCAGATGAGAGGAGAAGTCAAACAAGGAAAAGTAAAGTAACCCACTTTTTAACGAAGTGTTTAAAAACACTTCGTGATTGTTGCCTGCTCTGTGGCGCTTGGTTTTTAAATATATTTGTTTCACAGCTGGGTTATATGCAAAATAACTGCAGCTATTTGTCTATTTGGATATAGAGAATTAAACTTTAAAGATGTAGTATAAAATAAAGATTCCCTTTATGATTTTGGAAAAGGAATTTCATACAGAAGACACAAAAGACAAACCTAAAAGATACACTGCAATATTCAATTGTATAAAATTTTAAGGCTTGTTTTAACCAAACAATGTGCAAGTCAAATCATGGACTGTGAAAACATATTGATCATGCATATGAACATCCAAACAATAGCTTCCAGACTAGAAAAAGAACTCCCACAAAGCAAACAAAAAGACAAGTAGCAACAGAAAAATTATAAATAAAATAAATGATCAGTTTTAATAAGAAGGCTCGATAGACAATGAACATATAAGAGATGCTCAATCTCAGTAGTAAACAAGGGATTGCAAATTAACACAATAATTAAATGCCACTTGCAATAGTCAATAAATATCTTTTGGCACACATAATACATGCCACTCACTTTTCTTGGCATTTGGAATATAATAGTAAATGAGACAGACCTAGGCAGTTGTGTTTCTTTTCAGAAAGAAGAAAGACAAACAATAAGTAAATAAATAACACATAGTATGTTAGATGGTAATAAGTGATATGGAAAAAGAAAAAAATCAGAGTAAGGGGGATGAGGAATATGGAAATGGGGGCAAGAGTTTGCCACTTTAAATTGGGTGACAGAGTAGACCACGCTGAAAAGGTGACATTTGGCAAAGGATTTATTGAGGAGCAAGCATGAAGATATCTGAGAGGAGAAGTTTCAGGAAAGTTGAGAATCGAAGTAAAAGAGAAAATACATCTGCATTTTTTAGAAACAGGAGGCCATGTGGCTAAGATAGAGTAAGCAATAGAGTTATTGCAAGGAGATGAGGTTTGAAGCAACAGGGGAGGATAAAACACCACTTGGTGGGCTCTTGAAAGGACTCTGACTTTAATTCTGTTGGAATTTGAAGCAGAGGACAAACACGCTGTGATTTACATTTTTTAAGGACCATGCTGGTTACTATGTTAAGAATGGACTCTAGGGTCACAAGGAAAGAAGCAGGTAGACCAGTCAGGAGGCTATGAAAATAAAACACCTAAGGGATGGTGTTGGCTCTGAACAGATTTGTTGTGAGAGGAGGTAGTAAGCAGTGTTTGGATTGCATTCTGCACCTTGTCTGTTCTGAAGATAGTCTCAACAATTTTTCCTGTTGGATTAAGATGTGGAGTATGAGAGAACAAGATTCTAAGAATCTTAAAGCCTAAATAATTCATTTGTGAATTTGCAACAAATTAAATGACGTTTCTGGAGCAGAGTGGAATGCAATGCCACATGCTAGAGTTTCCTGTCAATCTATCCTTCAGTAGCAAGATCAGCAAATTAACAAAATCTAGATAATTTTCTCTTTCCTTCCAATATTGATAAAAGCAAACTCAATTGTCATCTTCTTTTCCTTTTTTTAATAAAGGATATTTAGAAATGACCGCTGGGAAAAATAGTTAAAACAAAGAAATGAAGAGCGGAGCTGACTTCTTAAAGAAGTAGCGTCTCCAGGGACATCCATTGAGTCCAAACACAAGGTGGGGGGAATTAAAAACAACCTTGATATGCTCCACAATGGGAACAGGAACTATACCCCCAGCTGAACTCCAGTTAAAGACCTTAAAAAAAATTTTAGAGGATACAACAAATTGAATTATTCCAGCAAAAACAAAAACCGGACGTTCCCTCAAGCAGGCGCTTCCCTCTTCCCGCTGTGCCCTCAGGCTTCAGAAAAAGTGAAGAGAAACATAATTGCCAGTTCAATGTTCATTGAACAAATACCTGACGTCAGATGCAGTGTAAAAAGGTAAAGGGTCACCCAGACTCTATCAGAGCATAAATACACGTTACCTTATCCATGCTGCCCTCACTTGATCAAGAGGAAAGAAACAATGTGGCACCTACACAGATAGTGTAGAGCCCGTATTTTCCTCCAAAAGATAAAGGAAGCGCTTCGCAGCGCGGCTTTGGGCGCAAGGCTGTGCGCTGAACTACGGCCCGTGCACCGTGCGGGATCTCCTCCACCACAACTGCCTAGGTCAGGTGCTCCGGCGGAATATTTCTCTGTAAAATGCAATGGAGCACTCATTAACACCGACGACGCAGTGCAGTGTGGAGCTTTTTATCTTCTGGAGCTATAAAAAGCAGACATTGTGGCGGAAAAGGAGGGTTTGGATCTATGCTCCGAGCACTCGGTGCTCAGATTGGGAAGACAACCAATCCAGAAGCTAGCCGTGATCTTAGTGGAAGACTGTGAGATGTCAATCATGTAAAAGCAATAGCTGAATGGGCAAAACAACAAGCCGAGCGAGAGGCTGAAAAGCAGCCAAAACGTCTGGAGCGGCTGCAGCGGAAGCTTGCAGAACCCCAAACATTGCTTCACCAGCCCTGACTACCAGCGGCAGCGCCATTAAATGGCTGAGCATCTTGAGGATGTAGTCCTCACAGGTATGCAGGCCGCCTCCAGCAAGATGGTGTCTGCAGAGATCAGTGAGAATAGGAAACGGCCGAACAAATTGCAAACAAGCAGAGGGGTCAGTTCAGGGGAAAGGAAATGCTTTTGGTTGGGCACGGAAGGCCTAGCAAATGCAGAAGGTTCCTGTTCTGAGAGCTCAGGTGATGACAGTGAAGAAGCACCTAGTACTTCAGGAACGAGCTTCCAGTTTCCTAAAACTGGCAGTGACGGTGTTGGAATGGAAGTTGAATTTCCCAACGGTTCTCAAAGGGCGACAATATTGAGTACAAACTCTGGGTCGACAGAAAAACTACAGACTCCAGTGACTGACTCCAGAGTTGGTATGTCAGAAGGCTTGTATGCCAAGCTGGATGAGACATCTATTGAGGAGCAGACAGAAAGGAAGATAGCTATAGAAACAGAGGCGAACCAAGACAAAGAGGAGACAGAGAGTAAAGAATCTATGGAAAATGAAGCAATTTGGGCCAGACTGAATGGAGAGGAAGAGACGAAAGAAATGATTGATGGGGAATGAGTTAACAAGGTAGCACCTGGAGAATATAGGAAAAACATCCCTATGGCCAAACTGGAAGAGAACCAATCAAACTCAGATATTGGTCAGGAAACTATAGATTTACTGACATTCAGCTCTGTTGCAGAAACGGAGTTGCTGGGTTTAGATAAGCTCAAGTCTGTTAACTGATGACCCTTGGACTGAAATGTGGGGGCACCCTGCAGGAGCGGGCAGCAAGACTTTTCACTGTCAGAGGACTGGCAAAGGAACAGATAGACCCAGCTTTATTCGTCAAGCTTTTGAAAGGGAAGAAGAAATGAATTTCATCACAGCTGATTTCTTGTTTCTTACAGTCTAGTACTTAACAACCTACATAATGTTGACTCTTGGCCATTATTTCTGTTGATATTAAAAGCTAACCTTTTCATAAAAAAAAAGGTGAAGGAAATGTGAAGCCTAAAAATATGTGAGATATGAAACCACGAAGAAAACATAAGACAAGGAATAGAAGAACAGTCCTAATTATTAATTTAGACTAGCGTACAATGTCATAAGGCATTAGTCTATCAAAAAGGAATAAGATGGGGGGATTACGCACCCAAGAAAACAAACAAAAGTCAACAACTACAAAAATAAAATAGAAACATTAAAAAACAGAACAGACATAGCTAAAAATTGAATAACAGCATGAAACACTTAGAGAAAATTACAGTGAATATAGATGGAAAGCAAAAATATTAAAGTTGTCAAAAAGAGGATAATATATAAAAGAATGTAAGGGCTATCCAATAAAAGGATAATTGGTGTTCATAAATGGAGAACTCAAATGGAAGAGGAAAAGTATTCAAGACAAGACATGAAGATTGAAAGAACAGTAGATTACAGGAAAAAATTGATTTATAAAGTGCCCAGTATTGCAGCATAAACTAGTCAAATTAATGAACCTCAAAGATAAAGAAGAATTTTTCAGGAATATAGGCAGAAAGAGAAAATTATCTACAGAGGAGAAAAATGAACAGGCTAAAATAGATTTTTTACAAAGTAACAAATATGCCATATGCCATAAGATCATGGAGCAACATTTAAAATGTTCTACAAGAGAAAATAAATGGGGCGGTCCACAGTGGCTCAGTGGCAGAGTTCTCATCTGCCATGCCGGAGACCCGAGTTCAATTCCCAGTGCCTGCCCATGCTGAAAAAAAAAATGAAACCCCAAAATTTTACACCAGCCAAAATGTTGTTCAATTATACAAGCAACAGTAATAAATTCTCCAGCATAGTATATATTTATTGAATATCTACCATGAGCCAAACACTTTTTCAAGTGTTACTTTATCTTCACACCAGCAATATAAGGAAGGTCTTATCATTTACCCAACTTTAGGCATCAATGAACAGAAGCATAATGAGATTATATAAATTACTTTAGGGCTGAGTTGTTCTAAAAACATACAACATTCCCAATTCATTCAAAGGGTTTAGAACACTGCAAATGTAAAATCAAGCATAGCGTAGGTGGCATATCTATTCAGTATTTTGTGAAATATATTTACATTTGTTTTGCAATGAGGGTGCCTAGGAAGGGAATCCTGTGTGCATTCTGGCTCCCTCTCAGCACTTGAGGCAAAGGATATATGTAATAAAGAACTTTAAACTCTACTATTCCAGTTTTCCTCTGAAGTGCACCTTATGGTAGGATCTGCTTATTGCAGAGAAGCAACATTGTAAGGCAAGGACAACCTACCGTTCCATCGAGGAAGATTAAGACTTACCAAATGACTAGCCACCCTGAGGTCTGAAGGAAAACGTGGACTCAGGAGTTTAATTAAGCTGAAATAATAACTGTTAACATCTGTGCTGCTTTAAATCTGTTATGTATCCCCGAAAAGGCAATGTTCTTTTAATCCAATCTTGTAGGGGGCAGTCCTATTGTTGAGTGGGACCTCTTGATTTGGGTTAGTTCCATGAAGATGTGACCCCCACCCATTCAAGGTAGGTCTTAATCTGCTTGCTGGAGTCTTTTAAGGGAGAAACATTCTTGGTGGAGCTCAGAGCCAAGAGAAGCTAAAACGGAAAGAAAACGCCCACAGAGAAGGACCAGCAGACGTCGCCATGTGCTTACCATGTGACAAAAGAACCCGGGATGCCAGCAGCCTTTCCTCAGAGAAGGTGTCTTCTTGTTGGTGTCTTACTTTGGACATTTTCAAGACCTTAGCATTGTAACTTGTAACTCAATAAATCTCCTTTGTAAAAGCCAATCCATTTCTGGTATTTTTCATTCCAGCAGCTTTAGCAAACCGAAACACCATCTTGAGTTATGACTCTTCCAAAACTTCAAAGCAATAGAGGACACACTACAAAACATTTGCTGTATGATCTCACTGATTTGAAATAATTAGAATAAGCAAACTTAGAGTCAGAAACTAGAATACATGTTACCAGGGGATGGAGTGGGTAGAGGAAATGGGAAGTTAAGGCTTAAAATGTACAGAGTTCCGTGTTGGAATGATGGAAATGTTTTGGTAATGGATGGGGGTGAGGGTTGCACAACATTGTGAACATTTTAATTATTGTGAACATAATTAAAAGCACTGGAATATACATCTGAATGTGATTAAAAGGGGAACTGTTAGATTGTAAATGTGGTAACAGAATAAAAATTTTTTAAATCCATGGTATTATACTACACAGTGACCCCTAAATTAAACCATGAACTGTAGTTTAAGAGTACAATTTTTTAAATGTGCTATCAACTGTAACAAATGTTCCATACCAATGCAAGTTGTTGATAATAGGTGGTGTATGAGGGCGGTGTGATGGTGGCTCAGTGGCAGAATTCTTGCCTGCCAGGCCAGAGACCTGGGTTTGATTCCCGGTGCCTGCCCATGCAAAAAACAAAAAAAAAAAGATTCCCAAACAAGAATCCCAAATAATAGGTGGTATATGGAGATCCTATATTTCATACATGATTATTCTGTAAACCACAACTTCTTTAACAACGAAAAAGAAAGAAAGAAAACACCTGCTGTCTCAATTCAGTCACACAAGCCCCAGGCTCCTCTTAATACAGCACTTTAATCCTCAAAAAGGAAAGAAAATGGCTCATGGCTCTTAATTACAGCATGTACTCCATTAAAGGTATCAAGTAAGTTATGGTCCTAGGATGAATATTTCAGCTATGGCTTTGTATTATTGTAAAACAGTAAGTCTTTCCACAAGACTTCAGAAGAGAACACATAATTGACTAGGCTCTAAAACTCATTGTATTGAGTGAAAGTTTAAATTCAACTTTGTGACATTCCACTATGCTGCTAAATATCTACTCCCAGTCTTAGCATCATAACTAATTACTTATGGCAGAACATTTCTTCCTGCCCAAGGGAAGAAAATGTATTAGTTTTAAAAATTAAAAGCAGAAGGTATAAAACTTTATAAATATTGTGTACTGCTATAATTGTTTTAAGGTACAAATAACTCATGAATGAATATTAAAAAAGCAATGTGAAGAATGTTTTAGAAATCATATATTTGTTTTATAAACTAATTTTTACATTAACTTGTGCTCAGGTAGAATTTTCCATGTTACTGATATTTATAACCATTGTGTTTATTGAGCTTTAGAATATTCTTTGCATTAAGGTAAGTATTTTAAGGAAAATGTGATTTCTCATCTTCAGGAGGTTATAATCCTAGTGAGATATAACACAGACACATGCAAAAGGAACACATTGGGTAACGTGCTCAAAATGTGAGTTACATCAATAAAGTAGGGTCAAGCGGAGATAATCAGCTTAGGAAACCTCTAGAAATGCTTCCCGAATAGAAAATGATAAGGACAATTGGGTCTGTAGGGAATAGAAGCCAAGTTACCATGTAGGAATCCGTCTGAGAGAGTTCTAGTTGGGACTATGAGGACAAATAAAATTAGACGGGAAGTATGGGTAGAGATCATGGGGGAGCCTCAACAGCAACAGGAGTTTAGATATATTGGGTAAGAAAAAGGAAGCCATCAGGAGTTATCAACAAGAAAAATACTTCTACTTTTTTCCACCTACAATTTATTTTTCACACTAATGTCACATACCATCGAAACATAAGCATGGTATTATGGCTTATCAGTCATAATATACTTTATGGTTTGTCAGTCAACTCCAAGCATCTTAGCACATTTTTCAGAACTTCTACATCACCAGTCTCATTTTCTATCATTTCACTTTGTTTGACTCACACAACACATATACAAACACAACTGCATACCCTCCCCCTACACACATACACACACATCTTTATATACAGATCACATACCTGCATACCACATGAACACATGCACACCCCACACACCCAAGCACACACAACACACACAAACATAGCACCTACACAAAGACTCACACACACACACATTGCTGCCCAAATATGTCACATTTTTTCCTTTCCAACAAAAGCATATTCCCTTTCACTTTCCTGTGCTTTTCTCTATCTGGAATACTAATGCCCCTATATATATATATTTTAGTAAGAAAACTAACTCAAAAACCCACAGAAATCCCAACTCTGTGATTTTTTTCCAAATCGGAATTAGAGACAGAAATCTCTTTATGCTACGGGTCAGAAAAGTATGACCTGCAGGACAAATATGTCCTACTGCCTGCTCTTATAAAGATTTTGTTCATTCCTCTATTTTCTTTGGCTGTTTTCTGCGCTAAAACACATAGTTGAGTAGTTGCAGCAGAGACTATATGTCCCAAAAAAGCCTAAATTATTTATTATCTGTACATTCAAAGTAAAAGTTTGCCAACCCCTAAATTTATGCTTTTTGTAGAATTTATCAACAGTTCTGTAAATATTGATTTATGTATGCCTACCTTCCTATCCATTAATTCACTGTGTTTGCTGCAAAGACTCAAAAATCCTTGCTTGTGCTGCCTAATTCTTCACATTTATTTTGTTCTTACTTCTCCACCAAGCTCTACCAACATCATTCCAGTTACTTGAACACTAAAAACTTTCTCACCTCAAGAACCCCTTGTAATTTGTTCCCTCTGTCTGGAACAACTATCCTGTCACTATTCGCAAGGCAGAGTCTTTGTCATTCTTCAGGTTTCAGCTTAGCTTAATTACTACTATGTCTAAAAGGCCTCTTTCCAGGATTACCATATATACCTAACAGCCCCTACCTTCTACCTCTGTAATTGTCTATCAAAGTGCCCTGTTCATTTTATTCACAGAACTTAGCAAAAGACATAATCATATATTTACACTTTTACTGGCTTTTTTCCTGACTACTAAGTCACATTAATTTTCACAGAACTGGACAACGCATTTGCTTTTTCACCACATCTTCAAATAAACACATAATTATATCCTATATCTTAGCACATTTTCTGGTTCTGAAATTGATAAACCTCTAGCTAGATCAATCAAGAAAAAAAAGGAGAGAAGACACAAATTACCAATTTTGGAATGAAACATCAAATCCCATGATTAGTAAAACAATAATACATGAAAATACAAATACATTGAGCAGTGTGACAGTGGCTCAGTGGCAGAGTTCTCTCTGCCATGCCAGAGACCCGGGTTCATTTCCCAGTGCCTGCCCATGCAAAAAAAAAAAGTAAGAAAGAAAAAAAAAATACAAATACAATGCCTATTATTGTTACAATTTAGATTTCAAAGACAAACTCCTTATAAATCACAAATTAAAAAGAACTGACAGAGAAGAAATAGAAATTTTAAATAGTCCTGTATCAATTAAAGAAACTGAAATCATAAATTAAAATCACAACTAAAGAAAATATCAGGCTCAGATATCTTCACCAGCAAATTATACCAAACGTTTAAGAAACAAATAATACCAATCCTACACAAACTCTTTCAGAAAGTAGAAAGGGGAACCCTTCCCAACTCATTTTATAAATCTAGTATTTCTCTAATACTAAAACTAGAAAAAATAAAGATGTGATTACAAAAAAAAGGAAACTACAGATCCTTAATAAAATATGCAAATTAAATCCAAGAATATGTAAAAGATGTAGTGCATTGTAACCAAACAGGGTTTACTGGCAGTTGCAAGGTTGATTTAATATCTGAAAATCAATGGAATAAACTTATTAATGGAATAAAGAATAAAATCATACAATGATTTCAAAAGATGCATAAGAAGTATCTGACAACTCAACACCTATTTATGATTTTTTTTAATCTCAGAAAACTAGAATACAAAGGAATTTCTTCAACATAAGAGCATCTACAAAAAACTTACAGATAACATACTCAATTGTGAGTAATTCAATGTTTTCTATAAGACCAACGAAGAAAAGGCAAGAATTATCTGATCTGGCCTCTTTTATTTAAAACTTATTGGAGTTACCTGGTTTGGGAAAGGAATAAGAAAAGTGCTATTTTAGATGACATAATTGTGTTTGTAGAAAATCCTAGGTAATCTACCAAAAAAAAAGTCAGAACTAAAAAGTTAATTCATCTAGGGCACAGTATGTATGCTTACTAAATGAAATACAATGATGTTTCTATACACTGTCAATCCACAAGTAGAAAATGAACTTTAAAATTCGTTTATAAGAACACCAAAAAAATAAAATTTTTAGAAGTAATGTTTAAAAATGTGCAAAATCTGTACTGAAAAGTACAAAATATTGCAAAAATATACTAACTAAGTTCAAATAAATATAGAGAGATAATAATTCATAGACTAGGAAACTCAATTTTGATAAAACACAAATTCTTCCCAAACTGATCTATTAATCAATAAAATTCCAATCCAAATCAAACAGGTTTTTCATGCAGAAATCAACAAGCTTATTCTAAAACTTATATGGAAGAGATAAAGCCTAGAAAAACAAAACAGTTTTGAAAAAATAAGAACAAAGCAGGAAAGCTCACATCACCTTATTTCAAGACTTAATATAAAGCTACAGTAATCACAATAATGTGATATTGATGTAGGAATAGACATGTTGATCACTGCAATATGAAAGAATTTATAAATGGATAATACTTACAGGAACAATTGATTTTTGACAAAATATCAAAGCAATTCAATGGGGAATGAATAGTCTTTGCAATAAATGATGCTGGTCATTTGTATGGAAATAAAAGAAATCTTAACTGTTAAGTCATGCCATACACAAAAATTAACCATCACATTAAATGGATCACAAGCCTACATGTAAGAGCAAAAACTTTAAAGCTTATAGAATAAAAGATAAGGAAAAATCTTGGCAACAATTTAAAACTCTTGCTTTTTGAAAGACATAGTGGAGAACATAAAAAAGCAGGCCACAAATTGGTAGAAAATATTTGCAAAACACATATATAACAAAGGGTTTGTTTCCAGGTTACATAAAGATCTCAAAAAACTCAATAATGAGAAAACTAACAACCAAACTATCAAAAAATGGACACAAAAGATAAGCAAATGGAAAATAAGCACATGAAAAGATACTTAGCATAATTTGTCATCAAAGAAATGCAAAATAAAACTGTTACTCATCCACCAGAATGACTATAATTAAAAAGACTGACAATTTCAAATGCTGGTAAGGACTTTAATAATAAAATGGTGGTGAGCAACCAGAACTCTCACACATTGCTGATAAAAATGAACCTTGGTACAGCACATTTAGGAAACAGGATGTCAGTTTCCTATAAAGTTGAGCATTTAACATGCTATGACCCAGCAATCCCACTCTTATATGCTTACCTGAAAAATGCAAACATATGTCCACATAAAACTGTATATGAATATTTATAAAAGAATTATTCATAATAGCCAAAAACTGGAAAGAGTTCAAATGATCATTACCTGGCAAGTGGACAAATTGCAGAATATCCATATTATGGAATACTAGTTAGGATTTTTTTTTTAATTTTTTTAATTTTTAAAAAATGGCAAAAAATAATGTACAAGAAGCCAAACACAAATAGTTTCATGCTGTATTATTCCAAATATATGAAATTCTAATAAAGGCCAAACTTTAATGAGAGAAAGCAGATCAGTGGTTGCCTAGGGAGCAAAGGGTTGGGAGAGATCAGCTGCAAGGGGATAAGAAACACTTTTAGACTAAAATAAATATTCTATCCCTTGGTTGAAGTCATGGTTACATGATTTTCAAAAATCCATCAAACTGGACATTTTAAAAGGGTGAATTTTATTTTTATATAAATTACATCTCAATAAAGCTTGGGTTAAAAAAAAAACTGGGTGATAAGAGAATTGTTTTGCCATCAACAGAATCAAGTCAACAAGAAACCTAGAACTCTGGAAATTAGAGAGAAACAGGATATATGGGAGAAATATAAGAAATAAAAGCCAAAGAAAACACCGTAAGAAAAAAAGTAATGGCATCAAAGTAGAGTCAGTGATGATCTAAAACCCAGGTACAATGAAGACTCTCTTTCATAGTCTCTGAAAAGACTTGAAGGTATAACACACACAGAGCAGTGCCAACATCTTCCCACACTCTGCACCATGCCACAGCCACAATCTATTCTAAAAAGATAGTTGATGCTTCTTCATCTTCTGCAAAGCTTTGACCAACTTGCAGTGCCTCTCAAACCACCCCTGTGCATATGTGTGGGTGGGTGTGGGCATGTGCATAAAAGTTTTGCAGCACTAATTTCGAGGAGAACATATACTGCAGTACTTGAGAAAAGAGGCTTTGCTGGCAGCCCATCTTAAGTTTGAGTTCCAGATTTAAAAGAAAACCCCAGTTTCCTCATCTATTAACATGGGGGAGATAACTCCCAATAATTGTAGAACTGTGATTATTAAAATCAATAACAGATGCAAAGTTCAAAACATGTCAACTTTTATTATTATTCTATATCCCAAGATCTTCATAAATCCCTTAGTACCACTATAGCAAATAACTTGCCCCATAAAACACAGTAAAGTGTAACCAAAGCATGTAAGCAATCCCTCTAGGCTCTTAATAAGTCACTGAAATCAGTTAAAAGGCTATTAAAATAAAGTTTATCTCTAAAATAAACTCTCCCATATATTAATTTTAATTTACTGTAGCATGTTAATGGGGTATTCCTTGATTAGATCAAGTTTTGATACTTTCTCAAAACGTGTTTGAAATCAGAAAGTAAGATACCAGTATCTCACTTTTATCTTCCTTTTTGAATACACTTATGTTGCCTAAATTGTGCTTTGTTCCTTTTCATAAGCTAATACAACTCTAAGGACTCTGCTCTTAGTACATACTGACAGCATGCTTTACTTAGTAGATGGTCCCAAGTTTGGCAATACAGTGAGGATTCTGCTTAATATAACTTCTTTTTTGTTTAAGCATTTGCATGACTATTAGTGCTTTGAAGTCAATTAAAAAGTGTACATTTTATAAATACAGAAGAAAGAGCAACATATCATACCTGACAGGGACCCCCCCAAAATTTTCATACTGAGACTTTAAGTAGATTTCAGTCTTGTGTTTCCTATAAGTTGATCAAAATGTCTGGAAAAAAATGACTAAAACTGTTTGCATCTTTGTATGTATTTATTACCTGATGTAATAAAACTTATTTCCATTAACAAAAATAAATAAATAAATAAAACTATAAGTAAGAAAATCACATAACTAGGGAAAATTGAGTAATTTGTGTTATTGTTTATTCTCTGAGTGTAAGAAAATAATTCAATCGAAAATATTTTTTTCTGTTCAACTCCATAAACTGTTATATTTCTCAACTCCAATGGAGGGATCTCACATATCACATTACTCTTAGATCATCTCATTACTCTGAAAACAGCATTTAAACTGCAAAGCTGAAGGCAGGTGACCCAAGAGGCTGTGCTTCACCTTGGCATACACCATACAGAATCTTCTTTATGGAGATGTGTCACCTTGGAATAAAATCTATTTCTACATTAAAAAGCTAGCTTCTCTGAACTACCTATTAGTTAAGAAATATTTCTGTACGAGTAATCATTTGGAATCAGAAAGTACTATGTATTGTAATTGGTTTCATTATGCATTTTTGCACTTAAACTAAGGAAAATATATTGCTGATATCACAGATACACAAGGGAAAAAATAACCTTGTTCTTTAGTGATTACTGAAAAGGAAAATGGTGACTACAAAGGGAACACATAATCTGATTTTTAATCTGATTTTATTAAACTTAACTATTGATTCAAACCTGCAATAATTCTGAGATATATCCCTAACTGGCATAAAAATAACCCTAACATTTCTACAAATGAAAAAAAAAAGATGAAAAGTTGTATGGTTTGCATGATTCATTACTTAGTATGTTCACTGTACAAATTGAACTTCACAATATGCCTAGAAAGAATATTCATTTGCTACTAGATGGCTCTAATCAGAACATATTTCACTAGAAAGAAAAGCATTCCTTTACCAACATAAAAATTAGAATGAGTTATAGGGATTATTATGCTTATACTTTAAAATTTCAACAAAAAGCATGTTATTTAACAGGAATACCAAATCCACACTATCTTATAAATCAAATTTCAATAAAAAGTCACTGGTCATTTTGATTAAGGATAAATTATTTTTTCAAATATATATATTCTAGATTATCTTGTACTTATCTATATTTTTAGAAGAGAAGATTAAAAGTATTTCTTATTGCTGTTAATATCACTGCTGTTTCTTCAAGGAGGAGCTCACCCATTGGCATGGATACTTAAATATATGAAGGATAATGGAGAGATCGGCTTTGTGAAAATTAGATAAATGGCTTCAAGTAAATTTTAGTGAAAAGCAGCTTCTCTTCTCTAAATTAGCAATTAAAGGAACCATAAATAACAAGCATAAGCTCCAACAGAAAATAGAATGATATATAACACTCTCACATTGTGCAAACAGACAGTAAAAGAGGATTCACGAGCAATATGACCACAATATAACGAAGCCACATAGAGTAATTGGTCCAAGACACAGGGAATTTTTTCATTTCATCTGTGCATAAAGGAGTTTTTCCAATAGTTTTTTTTACCAAAATATTTAATCTTACCTTTAATAAACTTTTTTTTTACTTGAGATGAAATTAGAATTATTTTAAGGTATTCTACTTAAAAATTTAACTCTTTTATGTAATATGTAAATGATATGTAAATGATATTTTATGTAATCATGTAAATGATATACAAGATGCAATGTATATATTTGTTTTCAATAATAATAAAATAAACTGAATGCCCATATATTTATCATGCGCCTTAAGAAACAGAACATTTCCAGGACATTTGTTGCTGTTGTTGTTTTACATTTTATCATAAAAGTGTATCGTTTTGGATTTGGTGCAAATGAAATACTGTATGTTATTAACCACAACTTGAGTTTTGCATGTAACATTATATTGCTGAGGTTCAGCTGCATAGATTACTATAGTAGCGGACTCATTCATTTACCACAATACAGCGTTCCATTCTGTGGATATGACACACTTTATGTCCACTCTACTGTTTGTGAACATTTAGAAAATTTCCATTATTTCTATCATGTATAAAGCTATTGTGAACAATCTTTTAAAGGCCTCTTAGTATCTATGTCCAATAGCTGGTCTCTAATATATGTATAGGAGAGGAATATAATTATGTGACTGGTTGACTATACTAGCAATGTCAACTGTTTTTCAAAGTGATTGTATGGATTTATTGCTCCAACAACAGTGTGTGAGCCTCCCATTGCACCACATCCTTGCCAAACTTTGTGTTTTCCCTATTTTAAAACAACTTTTCTGAAACTGGTGGGTGTGTACTGGTATCTAACTGTAGTTTTAATTTTTTATATTTCCCTGACTATATATGAAGTTGAGTATCTTTTCATATGTGTATTGGCTATTATTTTCTCTTCTATTTAATAATAGTCTAATTATACCTTTGAACTTGTAACATGACAGTTATAGGATGAAAAAATGTTCCTTCCTCCCAATAATTATTTGGAGTTCATTTTTCACTCTGTAAGCAATAATCCTCCCAGAAGATTGAATCCCTCTTTGTCTGATACAAGTCAATAATAAATAGTCATTCATGCCCTATTCTGCTCTAGGGTGGCCTCCAAACAGAAAATCAAATTTCCACTAACCAAAATCAGCGCAATAATTAGGGTGGGCCACGGTGGCTCAGCAGGCAGAGTTCTCACCTGCCATGCTGGAGACCTGGTTTCAATTCCCAGCACCTGCCCATGCAAAAAAAAGTACAATAATTGAAGTTTCCCTTACCCCCTAACCACCCCCCAAACACCCTCAATGCTAGCAAGAAATGAGGGGAAAACACTCTGAGACTCCTCAAACTGATAATCCCTATCTGGTTTAAGCCCTATTGAATTGCACCTAGTATTAACAAAAACAAGTGTCAACTCAATTAGAAAAACATATCAGAGTAGTGAAAACACATAAGAACCTATTTTTCACCCTAAACATAACTTCTGAATCACTGTAGCTTACAAACTCTTCCACAACATTTCAATCCTAACAGAGGTTATATTAGTTCTTAATAACAGTAACTAGACTCATTTATTCTGAAAATATTTTTTTCAGAACCTACTTTAAACCATGTTCAGCATGGAATAAATAATGATGAGGAGGCAAGGCACTACCCTTTAGGGAAATTCCAGGTCAGTAACAAGAGTGAGACGTTTGGCCAAGAAAATAAAATAGACTATTCTGGGGCAAAGAGAAAAAATTAAATATAAGTTCTATACATGGATGCTCAAAAAGAGAGCTATAGATCTTTTATCTGGTATGTCATAAAAAGCTTCATGGGGAGAGTTGAAAAGTGGACAGAAAGAGACATGTTCATAGTAGAGGGAAGACCATTAGCACAGACACATGAAATACAGCAGCCCAATCAGAGAAAGACAGACTATTTGCCAAGGCTGGTGGTCAGGATACAGTACAAAGTAATTTGCAGCCAAGTAATAGTGGTCTGGTATATCATTCTAGGGAATTCGAAAATGTTGTATGTACTCACATAGATTCACACATATATTTATCAGGAAGGAAGAAGAATGCACACTCAAAAGGAATAATTGAGGGGATTTCAATAAAGTGATTATTTGCACAAGTATAAAGAGGGTTACGGGAAGCAAACAAGGAGGTGAAGGACCAGTAGCTGCCACTGGGGAGGCTGGCAACAGGATGCGTTACCCCTAGACATGCAGGCCAGGGAAAAGGAGAAATCTTTGGAATACTGAGAGGGCTGTTGCTAGTAGAAGCGGAGCTACCACGGCATTTGGTAGAGAGACATAGCCAACACTGACCACTAGGCAGAAAAGGAGCAAGAGGAGTAGCTGCTCTGACCTCACTCTCCTGCTGTCCTTTGATTTCTTGCTGGTGGTCTCCCGATGTATGAAACCCAACTGGAAACTGGATGGTGGGGAGAACAGTTGGTATAGTTGTAAAGATCATCATTAACGCCTTTTCAAAAACTAAGAGACTGAATTTAGATAACTATCTATGGCTTGGTATCTGGCAAGTCGCAAGCTGGTTTTCAATTCAATGCTTTAAATCAAGAGTCAATGACACACAGTATCACAAAAATCTAGAGACATACCTTACACCACATACAAAAATAAACTCAAAATGGCTCATAGATGCAAGTGCAAAGTCTAAAACTACAAAACTTGTAGAAGAAAACATCTGAGAAAAACTATGAGATTTAATGTTAGGCAAAGGTATCTGAGGTTAGATAACTAACAGGTAAAACACAAAAGCATGATTCATCAAAGAAAAGTGAATAAATAAAATTTCATTAAATTTAAACACTTCTGATCTTCTAAATATCTAAGAGACCAAAAAGATAAGACAAAAGCTGGAAAAAATTTATGTAGCATATATCTGAACAAGGACTTATGTTTAGTATATATATAGAATCCTCAAAACTCAATAATAAGAAAACAAAAATCCAATTTAAAAATAGTCATGCAAGTTGAACAAATATTTCACCAACGCATATGAATGGCAAACTAAGCACATGAAAAGATGCGCCACATCATTAGACACTTGGGAAGTGCAAATTAAAATCACAGCTTTACACTATTACATACCTATTACGATGGCTAGGATTAAAAAAACTGGGAACACCAAGATTTGGCAAAGACTCAGAAAAACTGGAACTTTCATGCAGAAACATGGGCATATAAAGTGGTACAACCACTTTGGAAAACAGTTTGGGAATTTCTTTTCAAGTTAAACATATACCAACCACATGATCTAACCATTTCACTTCTAGGTGACTGCACAAGGGAAATGAAATCATATGTCCATGCTAGGACCTGTATGTGAATAATCACAGCAACTTTGTTTTTAATAGTCCAAAACTAGAAACAACCCAAATATCCATGAACAGTTGAATGGATAAGCAAATTGTGGTATACCCTTACAGAATACACCTCTAAAAAAGAGGAATGAACAATTGTTTCACGGAACATTGTGGAAGACTCTCCAAATAATTATGCTGAATGAAACAAACCAGCCAAAAAATAGTTCATATGCTATGATTACGTTTGTATAAAATTCTAGGGAATGCAGACTAATCTATAGTGACAGAAAAGACAGATCAGTGGTTGCCTGGAGATCAAGGGTGGGACACAAGAATGGATAAAGGGGAAGGATTACAAATTGGCCAAGGAAACTTTGGGGAGTGGGGGTCATAGATTATGTCCATTATCTTGATTGTGGTCATGGTTTCACAAGTGTATATATACGTCAGAACTTATCAGTTGTACACTTAAAATGTGTGCATTTTATTATATGTCAATTACAATACAATAAAGCTTTTAATATATATGTTATGTGATACATGCACATATATCCTTTCTTCTTTATTGCTACTTGCCGACTTCTAGCATGGCCTGCAAAATACATTGAGCAAAAATCCTTTCTCAAACATCAATTCTCTATTCCATTAATTGGTACTATGACCATATTATGGTATATTTCTGTCTACATTTATAATATATATAAAGCTCTTTATATCAGGATTATGTAATTACAGCACAATGCAAAACATGGACAAAAGCTATGGTCAGAAACTCACACCCACACAAATAAATTTAAATGACCAAAAGATGAATGAAAAATAATTCAACCTAACAAGGAAGCAAAGACAGTTAAAATAACTATGTGATATTCTTTGTTGCTGTAGTTCTGTGAAATCAACCTTTTTTTTAAAGCTAAAATTTATTGCTAAAGGCAATGTAAATTTGGTCATTTGTGCTGGTTTGAAATGATGTATATACCCTAGAAAAGCCATGTTTTAATCCTAATCCCATTTTGTAAAGGTGGCCATTTCTTCTAATCCCTATTCAGCATTGTATGTTTGAAACTGTAACTAGGTCATCTCCCTGGAGATGTGATTTATTCAAGAGTAGTTTTAAACTGGATTAGGTGGTAGTATGTCTCCACCCATTTGGGTGGGTCTTGATTAGTTTCTGGAGTCCTATAAAAGAGGAAACATTTTGGAGAATGAGAGAGATTTGGAGAGAGCAGAACGGCATAGCCACAAGAAGCAGAGATTCCATCAGCCAGCAACCTTTGGAAATGAAGAAGGAAAACGCCTCCCGGGGAGCTTCATGAAGGGAAGCCAGGAGAAAAAGCTAGCAGATGATGCCATGTTCGCCACATGCCTTTCCAGATGAGAGAGAAACCCTGACTGTGTTCACCATGTGCCTTCTCACTTGAGAGAGAAACTCTGAACTTCATCAGCCTTTTTGAACCAAGGTATCTTTCCCTGGGTGCCTTAGGTTGGACATTTCTATAGATTTGTTTTAATTGGGACATTTGCTCATCCTTAGAACCATAAACTTGCAACTTATTAAATTCTCTTCTTTAAAAGCCATTCTATTTCTGGTATATTGCATTCTGGCAGCTAGCAAACTAGAACATCAGTCTTTCCAAATATGCCTGAAAACATCAAGAATACTTATATAATACATATCCTTTTACCTACTAATTATTCCATTTCAAGGAAATTGTCCTAAATAATCAAAAATTTCATAAATTTTCTTTCTTCTGTTGCTTTCAAATAAGCATATCCTAAATGCTAAAAAATTAAAAACAAATATGCATTCATTGTAGAATTATTGAATTTTGATATCAAAACAATAAGGGAACTAATGTTTGGAAATATTTTAGCGAGACTATGGCTATAATTACCAATTTGCAAAATAGAGAATGAATGCTTCAAAGAAGAGTTTTTGCACATTAGAAGTCGCAAAGGTCTAATGCAGAAGAAAGGCCGTTTGAGCCATATCACCACAGACTAATTTACCGCACAACAAACTCAGCATGGTATCTATCTTTGAAACTAAATTCCATGAAGGCCATTGAAATAGACAATAGAGTCACAAATCTGCTGAGGGCCACAAATGGATTTTGCACATGCATTACAAACTCTCAGCCAGCCTAAGGCTCTCATCTCTTTCACCCAAATGAGGCTTGTAGAGTAAGGCTATCATGAGATCACTCTTGACTATGAAGAGAATCAACTAAACCACTGTTTTCTAAGAATAAATGTTAAATGGATGAAAGAGGGAGACAAAGAAATAATTACCTTCCAAGCTTTTAAAACTATAAAAGGAATTTGCAATCTTTCTTGAAGGAAAAAAGAAGGGACACATTATTCTGAGATAACAGGGATCTAGTCACACTCCAACAATGGTGACTATATAATAAAATATTTTTTTTTAAAAAATATCAAAATATGTAAGACTCACTGGGAAAACTGAAGTTGACTATTACAAGGGCCCATGATGGGACAAGCAATACGCTTGGGGTTTTACATTTCTAACTTCATTAGGCTTCATAACAATAATGACCCCATAAAGTTAACCATTGTGTCCATTTTACAGACAAGTGAATTGAGTATCAAGAAGTAGAAATCTTCCCCAGATCATGCAAATTTATTTCCTTAACACACAAATTATTTTGTTCATTCAGTTTCAATTCTAACATCATAAACTATCACTAGTTCTGTCAGAACTCTAAATTATTTTCAGCATTCACACCATTCTTTGTTAACCTGTGTTCCATTTTAGCTTCAAGTAAAGACTTCCTTTTCCGGAAGAGAGGCCCCCTCCCCCACCTCAGTTCTCCTCCAAAAGACTGTATTTCTAACAGACTGAATTAACAACCAACAAAGAATTTTTCTCTGATCATCATATAGTTTGTAAATATAAGTTGAGTCTACAATTCCTCATCTTGTATGTCTTTTCACCAGAGGACAACAGCGTAAAAGCCACACTGCATTTGGATTCAAACAGCCCGAATCTAAATAGCAAAATTCCTGCTGTTCTTCCAGGGAGTGAGTCTTCTGAGTCAGTACTGAGTTGTGGCTTTGCATCATTGCTTCACTGAAACATAATGATCTTCAGATGCCTCATTCCCTCAAAGGAAACATCTTTAATTGGAGAAAGTAGATGAAAAAACAACTGGGGCAAGTTTTCTCAGAGGACCTTAAACTGCTTTTTGCAGCTCATTTATAAGTTCTACTCGTCTCCTACCCTTTCCAAAACCCCACAAGTAGACACCCAAGTGTCGCTTTTTTCAGAAAGTAGTCATCTATAAAGAATCCAATTATTTTTGCCAAAGCAATTTGTAACTGCATTTTAAAATCCACTGCTGTAATAGGCAATGCAATCAAATGCAAACGTATGAAGACGTTAGATGATTTGTCCAGCATTCTTCTTTATGTTAGTGATCAAGCTGAGCGAAGAAACGAACTTGCTCATAGGACTATCAATTCAGCCTTGCTAAAGTCTCTTAAAAAGAAAAACAAAAATCACATCAAACTCCCCAAAACAGAACCCAGGCCACAATCATCTCTCACCTGGATGAATTCCATAGCCTTCTGACAGATCTCTCTGCATCTCCTCCGCATAGATGACTTTCCTCACATGACGCTTTACAGTGTAAAGCATAGTATTTCACTCTTGTGACCAATCACGGTAACATTGAAGTCCTTCCATACAAGGGTCCTACAAGACCCTATGTGATTGGTCCCCTGGCTACACTGCAGGCTTATTTCCTACAACTCTTCCCCACATTCATTTTCTTTTGCAATGCTGGCCTCCTACTCAATTTTTTGTTGCTTTTCCAATTTCTAAGGCATGTTTCCATCAAGGACTCTTTCATTTGTGTTTTCCTCTGCATGGATTGCACTTTCTCCAAAATAGTTGATTAGCATGCGCCCTCATTTTATTCAGTTTTCTTCTCAATTCAGATGCCTTCTCTGATCACTTCCAGCGTGTTTATGTCCCCACTCTGCATTAGACTTTTTCCCCAGCACTTATCACTAACTGACATATATGTTCATTATCTGTCTCATATTAGAATGCAAGCTCCGTTAGGGTAAAGACACGAGGTGGCCATCACTGTAGCCCCAAGACCAAGATTATTTCTAGAAACATATAACATTATGCTGAATTCATTTATTAACAGATAAAAAATAAAATGAGTTGAAAAGAAAAGTCCAAGACATGCTTTAGCTCATAGTTGTTAAGGTTATTTAACCATGATCCATTTCTCTCCTCTTTCTCAGTTTTCCAAAGCTGCTATCACAAATAGCAAAAATTAGTTTGGCTTAAAAAAATGGAAATTTATTGACTTACAAACTTGAGTCAAAGAGAAGTCCAAAACTGAAGCATCAGCAAGGCAATGTTATCTCTCAAAGTCTGTAATATTCTGATGCTGGTTGCTGGAGATCAAGCCCTGCTTCATATCCCATGACAGTATCCTCCCCTTTCCCTTCCAGGTTCTGTTGACTTCCAGCTTCCAGCTCCTATCAACTCTGCCTTCCAGTTTCTTTCCCATTGTAACAGTTCCAGTAATCCACATTAAAACCCAAGTCCTGCTTCCAGTTTCTTTCCCATTATAACAGTTCCAGTAATCTACATTAAAACCCAAGTCCATTCAGCTGGGTCACACCTTAATTTAAATTAACATTTTCAAGAGGTCCTAATATTACAGGGGGTCATAGCCACAGGAATGGAGAGTAAGATCAAGAACATATCTAAACTGGGGTACATAATTCAATCTAACACACCCTGCTTCTGAAACCCTTTTTCTTTTGAAATGCATGTAAACTCGATAAAACAGTTGGTTGTACCCTGGCCCCTCAGCATTTATCCAAGAGGTGGTACAAAAACAAAGAAGGACATTCCGATTCCCTACCTTTGAAATTGAAGTATGACCCTAATAATGCAAAATCAAAAATAATTATAGCTGATTGATTCCAATTTTGTATCTTGAAGATGTTTCCAGATTTGTTCTAGTTTATATCATCTCTAACACCTGGCTGTATTCTATCATTCTGGGAGCTACTCAATATTCTTCCAGATTCCTTTTTTTTTTTTTCTATAATTAACTAGAGTCAGCTTCATTTACTTAGAATCCAAAATCAAAACTTGTATACATTATAAGCTTGTATTCAATCTGATATGCCCTAAAATACAAAGTCTAATAGTAAATCTCTCAACCCTCTCTCAATCCCTTCTCTCTCCTTTCCCCATCTGTCTCCACGCACTTTCCAATTACACACTGTCTTATAGCTCAAATCCCTTCTCTTTGGTGGCCTCTCTCAGACCTGCATTTATTGTTTCAAAATCATATCCTTCCTCCTATCTAGTGCTGTTCATTCAGTGCTGCTGGCCTTAAGTACAAGTTCAGAAGCAATCAACCTGATTAAACCAAATCACAGCAATTTGGTGCTAGTCAACAGTTAATCTTGTAAGATATGTTTGCATTTATTTAAAAAGAGACTGTTACTCAAAGTGCATTTCTATTTCTTGAAATTTCAGGAAGGATGACAAAGTAAAGAATTTCATGGAGTGTAAGGTAGCTATTTTTTAAAATATGGTAAATGACAACTCTGAAACAGCCCATTAATCTGATCTTGGCCCAGAAGGGCTACAGATCTGATAACTTATCCATCAATAAATAGCTTTTAATGGAACTATCTCTGGGTTCTGTATATAAGGCATACAATACCAGGGTAAAAGTGACCTACAGAGTCACAAAAAAAAATTGATAGTGTAGCTAACATATCCCAAGGAAACAGAATATGGCAAAGATGATGGACTAGACAGGAACTTGATTAGGTAATATATGACTTCATTTTAACAGCAAGAGAGAGAGAAAGGTGGAGAGAATGGGAGACTTCTCTTTCTGGCTTTGAAGTAAGCAGTCATGTTATCAGAGAGCCACCTGGCAAGGATCTAAAGGTCCTCTAGGGACCGAGAGCAGCCCTCAGCTGACCTCAGGGCTACAATCACAAGGAACTGAAGTTTGCCAACAATCACATGAGCTTGCAAGAGGATCTCAAACTCCAGAAAGGAATGCAAGCTAGCTGACATGTTGACTGAAGCCTTGTGAGAAATTGCACAGAGGTTCCGACTAATCCTTGCACAAAGAGATAATAAATATGTTATTTTAAGGGACTAAGATGGTGGTGATTTGTTAGACAGCAACAGAAAAGTAATACGCTGGTGTCCTAAATTGACAAGAAGATAAAAGGCATGTTCTATAGAAGAACAAACATAGATTGTGGATTTAGCACACATCTTCGCTCTTTTACATAATTAGATTACCATATTTACCTCAAAGTTAGATGTGAGGATTAAATAAGATATTTTATGTGAAGAACTTGAAGCTAGGGTGGCTGCCGTGGCTCAGCAGGCAGAGCTCCGACCTGCCGTGCTGGAGGTCTGGAGTTCGATCCCTGGTGCCTCCTGCCCATATGCAAATTAAAAAAAAAAAAAAAGAACTTGAAGCTTTGTGTAAGTATTAAACATCCCATAAAAGTGAGCCCGCTTCTTATTTACATTGATTATCCCATCCACTGGCTACAGTGAAGACCTGTGACATGAAGAAATACACCCAACTGGGAATCATTACAAGCCAAGGTTTTGGGACTTCAGGGGCTCCTCTACCCACCCACACATTCTGTGGGTGGAAGTGAAGTGATGAAGAAGTGTGGCCTGAAAATTGCCACTGTCCCAACATCGGTTGTCCAAGTATTTAGAGGATGGTTATTAAGTGGAATCCATGGATATCCTCATAAAAATCCAGCAGTAGCTTCTTTACCTATTCTCTCCTTTGTTGAGAGGGCCTCCCACCATGGTTCTTTCTCTTCACCTCAGTCCATTGCAAAGATGGTACGAATCCCTTTACCCATTTGGAGTTACCAACTGACATCAACCTAAATATAATCCTGGTATTCTGGTACTTTGCCCAGAGAGCCACAGCTGATCAGGAGTACCGGTTGCTGAGCTCCTCCTGCATTTTAGATCAGAACCTTTGCCATCTGGACACTGCTTATCTCCTTATACTCAGAGAGATGGGGTAACCAATATTGAAAAATCCCTCAGTCCAGTTCAACCTAAAATCAGTATCAGTGAGTGATTCATGGATTTATGAGGACTAAAAATGTTGAATCAAATGTAATTTTAATCAATATCTTTTGTTTGATAGAATAAAAGTGGCTGCGGCTTCCTGTGGCTCCAATAACTTTCAGTGTTTTAGCTATTTTCTACCAAAGTATATTTTAAAAATATTCACTGAACACATTCTAGTTGAATTTCCTATTTTTACTGGTTACCAGTTTAATTATACCCCTGTACAGCTGGCAGTTAGGATTACTTCCTCTGCAACTCCCTTCTTCATGTGCTTTCCTATAAAGTAACTAGTATTCTCCATGTTTATTTTTTGTTATTAAAAATAAAAGCATCACAAACCTGGCCATTCCCATATCTCCTAGACATTCTGGTTATATTTTCTTAAATTCTCAATCATAATTTTTAATAAAAGTGCAATAGCAAAGAATTCTTAGTGTATTCCTCAAAACATAAATGTCAGATTTTTAATTACTCATTCCAAGCCACTGTCTTTCAGGTTCAATTCCATCCTTGACATTGTTACACCCTTTAGTTTTGTTTTTGTTGTCAATCTCATTTCCAATATCACATTTCCCATAGTCCCTTGCAACTTTAATTTTATTCACAGATCCAGCACCATCATTGGTAACCAGCCTCCACTCAGATTTAACCCACTCCTTCTCCTTCTGGCAATTAACATGCTAATCACAGCCCAAATAGCTTCAGGAAATTAAAGGGAAACATGAGGTAAGTTTATTCAAAGGCTCTGTGATGGGGAAGGCATCAGTTTAAATTCTGTGAAGAGTCAACAAGTAACCGTAAGCTCATGAAAATCTGAAGCATTATTTTGACTAAAATTAGCACCTGTTTTGGTTGGGACTTAAAATTAAAATGATGTGCCACTAGTTCAGCAATATTTCCATTATATGCCATGAAGACTAGATTCATGGAGATTGTGCTCACCTAGAGACAAGTCTCCAGTATCACCAGCTCATCTGAAATGACCATTAGTTTTAGGTTATAACTCAAGCACACCTAGCTGCAAACAACTAGCTTTTTAAAACACTAGAATTCTTCAAAATAATTATTTGGCTAAAAGAAATAATACATAAAAATACTTACAATTTCTTTAGGATAGCTAGGAATTCTGTTAACTTCTCTCCGAGTACTTTTGGTCCATATAAAGTATGGTCACCATGTGCTTTTTTAACGTGGACAGCTATATTGTGAGAGTCATCGTGTTGTTGGGGTTGGCTTTCTCCTGTGTCTTCTGTAGGTTTTCTGAATAAGGAAACATGAAAGATTTAATGGTGCTCTACATTGCACAAAATTATTTATATGACTTTGTACTTCATTGCCAAGAGTAGCAATGGAGTTGGAGATAGTTTGTCAATTTAATAACATACTACTTTTCATTGCCTTAGAATTGTTGCATCATTAGTAATGGCGTTATAAATGTCATTCTGGTGATAATCCAAAAACCAGCATTTATAAAATATTGTCAACATACAGAATTTGATTAAATGTGTTATAGCTGCCTTAAACAATAACACTGTTCAATTATATTAGCTTATATAATAAAGGGAAATATTTTAACTCAATGGCTTATATCCTTCTTTTTATACCCATACACTTGTTTTTTAGCATCATGATAAAAGTAGTTTTTTTTAAAACCTTTGTTTCCCCTTGATAAACTGTGACTTTGTCGAAGGCAGCCACCATACTTTATTCTTGTGCCATGGTATATTAGACGCCTAAGTTCCAGAGAGATAGATGAATGAATGACAATTTCCTATCCATTTCCCAGCACTAAACATTTCTATTAGGTACCTGAAAACCTAAGGGCAAGAAATCTAACAAATATAGTCCATCTTTAAGAAAAAAGAGTGGAGGAGAGTATAAAAACCCAGAAGGTCATAGATTATTTAATTATATACATAGGAAGATAAAAACTGTGAAGTTAAATTATGATAAATATTATATAGAACAACTAGCAAACTATCAAATTAACATCTAATGTTCATTGATGTTAGTAAATCATAGTAATTTGTTGACTACTCTGCTAAACATTTTACACAATTATCTTATTAACCATGTGAAATAACAAAATTATCTCCTGTGTCAGTTTGAAAAAGCCATGTTTAATCCTGATCCAACTTGTGTAGGCAGCTGTTACTTTTAATCCCTATTCGGCACCATAAATTAGAAACATGATTAGATTATCTCCACAGAGATGTATCTCACCCAATTGTGGGTATTAAGCTGTGATTAGAGGTAGGTGTGACTCTAGGCATTCCTGGTAGATCTTAGGATTGGTTTACTGGAATCCTTTAAAAGAAGGAACCATTTTGGAGAAAGCCAGGAGAACCACCAACACCCATGCAACCTTTGGAGGCGAAGAAGGAAAATGCCCCTGGGGGAGCTTCATGAAACAAGAAGCCTGGAGAGAAAGTTAGAAGATGCACCCATGTTCACCATGAGCCTTTCCAGCTGAGAGCGAAACCCTGAACGTCATCTGCCTTCTTGAACCAAGGTATCTTTCCCTGCATGCCTTAGATTGGACATTTCTATAGCCTTGCTTTAATTTGGACATTTTCATGGCTTTAGAACTGTAAACTTGCAACTTAATAAATTCCCTTTTAAAAGCTGTTCTGTTTCTGGTATATCTCATTCCAGCAGCTAGCAAACTAGAACATCCTCTACTTATAAGATGAGGAAATAGCAACTTAAAAATTTTATATAACTTTGCAAACCTCTCTACTATTACCAGTACAGATGGAAAGAAGTTTTGTTTTATTTTTGTTTTTTAGTTTACCAAAATTTCACAAAATATTAAAGCTTGAGAGTAAAACTCATTTATCTGATAGTATATTAGAGAGAATATAAAAATACCCTAGCATAATTTATTTACAAAAGAAGTAACATTAAAAGTCGTAATCCATTTCCCCTTCCATGACCCTCACATAACTTCAGCCATTCCACCCATAGAGACCTAGGACCCCACAAAAAACTCTAGTCCCTAGTTACTCCTCTAATTAGATCACGGCAGTAAATATAGTAAATTCAGCAATGGCAAGAATTCAAATATAAAACTATTGGCTACTTCTACCACCCAGAACTGATTCTCAGATGCAGATGGACCAGTGTACTTATCTTTTGAAGAGGAGGCCATCCATGGACAGAGAGGAGATATAACAGACTGTTGCATTACAGAAATGTGAGGTTTAGTTAGCTAGCCATGGATTAAGCATTCTCTAGACACAAGTTCCTCATATGTGCTAAAGCATCAATGAATCAGATGATTCCTGGAGTTCCTGCCTTAGTCCTGGAAACAGACAACCAAAGGATTCAGAATCATCCCCGATGATATTTAAGCCATTGTGGGCTCTGTCACCAGGAGAGACCAAACTACCATCAGGAACAGTAGCAAACAGTTAGATGGCCATACACATTGAGTGATTAATTAATTGATTAAGTGGTGTCCTTTCGTCTTCAGGAAAGAGAAGCAGCCACCAAACACTTGGAAATCCCATCATCAGATGATGGGACCTCAGACTCCTGGGCCATAGGCATCAATCATGCTCGGCCATTTCCTACAGGGGCCTCTATTTATAGGGCTGCCACAGGCTTAGGACTGGAAACAGATAAAGCAGATGTCTTTGTTTTCAATTAAAAAAATATGATATACTGTAAATATATCATATTTATATAGTAAAATTAGTAAATAACACAATATACATAGTCTAAAATCTTCAGCTATAAAATGCCTAGTCATACTTTGAGAGGTGAATAAATGACTGGGCAAGCAGGCATAGCTAACAGAGAACTTCAGGAAAGCCATGTATGTGAGCCAAGTCTTTCCTGGGAGTTGTGTTGGTGATTTCAGACTTCTGCAAACTTCTGCATTTCATCGTTAACTGTTACATGATAGGGATTAGCAGTACCACCAAACAAAACAAGCAAAATAAAACAAAATTTGATATGTATTGTCTCATTTAGCCCACTAACATTGCTGTAAAGTAAGTATTCGTATCCCATTTTTCAGATGCAGACATTGAGTCAGTTTGTTGTAATTTTCTTAAGACAATGCAATTGCCAAATCACAGAGCTGAAATTCAAACTCAGATCTGACTAAATCCAAAACCCATTATGACACATTGTTCTCTGTGTATTCTTGTATTGTATTTTTCCTTTACTAGACTCTCAAATCTTTCTTTAAATTCCCTCTACTTTCTTGCAAGTCCATGTAGAGTTTACTAGGTAATAGTTAAGGCCTGAGTACTGTGTTGGATCCTTCCTTAAGACGGTTGGTAGAGGATTCTTCAATCGTATTTTTAGAAATTAAAATTAGCCTGATTGTATCATAAAAATACAAATTAAACTCAGTCATTTTAAGTACACTAAATTAACTCTTTCTGTTGAGTTGGTTTAATTACTACTCATGTCAAACAAGAGACATAAATATGGGGAAATTCCCACCTCCAGGATATAAGATGGCAAATTTCAGACCTTGTCTTGTGCTGATCAAGAGTGTTAACTTTGTCCCATGCATTGTCAGACATATTCAAGTTAAAATTGAGGATTCAAAGGTAAGTTCCACTATAGACTCTTTTTTTTTTTTTTTTACATGGGCAGGCACTGGAAATTGAACCCAGGTCCTCTGGCATGGCAGGCAAGCGTTCTTGCTGCTGAGCCACTGTGGCCCACCCTCCACTATAGACTCTTGACAGTTGATGTTGGAGCCTATTCTCTCTTACAATATCAGAGAGAATATTTTAAGGATAGACAGAGGTAAGCAGTATTACCCTGGTTTCTACTAAATTTATGTCCCTGCCAAACTCAAAGCCTTATTTCCAAAAAGCAATAGAAAATGCACAGTTAAAGATGAACAGTTGGACTTATGTAATATTCTTTCGAATAAAATAGCAATCCATTTTCCAGAATACATGGTGATCAATACAAACATGTAAGAAGGTCAATTTGTTCAGAGATTTATTCCCTAATGATTACAGGGGAAGCTCAAATTAAAAAGAAAAGTTTGGATGACTTAAGAAACCCTTAATATAGCAATATAATGATATATTCTCAAAGTTATAATCAAATACCAAGTTCTGTCTTCACTTATAACTAATTTCCCTCCATTTACAATTCAATTCAAGCATTTTACTGAACTACTAACACAGGCAAAGGCACATTCACTGTGTCACTGTCTCAACTCCCAAGTTGAATCATTTCCGATTTTCCACTTAACCACCCTACTTTTTCCACCCACAGAGCACTGCTGCATTAGTCACACACCTGGGGGATTACAGATCTACATTAGCTAATTTTAACTGATCCTTGATTTTGTTCAGTGTTCTTAAATTAGCTGTTTGTTGAGCTCACCTCACCTGACACTCACCTCTACAACTTTCATCTCATCCCGTTTCCACTTTCTATAGACAGCTTTGCCACGGTGCTACTGTTCCCCTTGTTTTTTCTTCAAGAAAGAGTGGGCCAGAAAGTCTGCTTGGTTCTACTTCCTTGCAAACAACTGGACTTCTATATCCTCCACCTTTCTGAAGTCAACTCTGACCTTACTCAAATCTAGCTACTTTCTCAGTCTATACGCTACCTGACTTCTGTACAGGAATTGATGACGCTAAATAATTTTTGAGAAATCATGAGAAATACAATTCTAACCATTCATCTATACTGTAATTTCAACATGATTTATTTTTACTTTATTGAAGAAAGGCATTAAATGCAGAGAAAATGTGGCCTATGAATTTTTAGAATTGCCCTTTTTGATTTTAGGTAACTCCATGAAATAGATCTTAGCCTCACAAAGCTAAGCTACCTAATAAAAGGGCTACCTAATCTTGAAGAGTAGAAAGGCAAATTTGGGAAGAAAGAGGGGCAGATTTCCTGCTAACAATAGTGAACAATCTGGAGGACTGTTAGAACTATATCCTTTAGAATGACAGAATTGACTCTTTGAATCAAAGATGGGCTTTTCCTACTTAGTTACAGATGATATTTGGTTAATGGAATTAATAAGGCATGACAGAAGCATTTACATTACTTCTTCAGATTAACTCATACTTTCACCAGATCCACTAGCTATCTCTTCACTAACTGCTTCATAGTTTCCGATTAGTGGGATACTGGGCAGGAATTTTATGCAACACAAATGATGCCAGTTGAGATTTACTGGTGCGTAAGCTCTAATAAGTTTCCATGAAAGTCTGTGAAAGTGCAGGCTATACCTGAGATGTCAGCAAGTCACCAAGATATTACCTGCTGATGTCACTTCAATTGCTGGCCTTCTTCCCTAAAAGTTCTCTTTAATCTTTCTTAAAAGTTCTCGTTTGTCCAGATGTGAAACTCAGTCCTTTCACATATTTCCTCAACAAAGCAAAACTCAACTAAACCAACCATTAAGAGTGTTTTAAGTATAGTAGAGTTTACCAAACATTAAGGTTATCCTAAAGAGATATTTCACAAATGACACTGGGCTCTTGAAATCCATTAACAGTTGTTCTTAAATGTCCTCACCCCATCCTCAGCATCAGTGGTTTCTCCTCACTCAGTGCACACTGTTCTCCTACTATTTCCTGACTCTCCTCACTTCTTTCCTGTCCCTTTTTTGGCTCTGCCTTTCCTTATTCCTGGGATGCTCCGCAAACTCCATATTAGAATACCCCTATCAGGCAGAACAATTTAACCATCCTCAGCACCTACTCCCAGACTCTTTTAACCAAACCCATCAGTAAGGAAACATAACAGAAAAGCTTTACTTCACTCTACCATGCCTCAGTGATAACAGTATTCATAAATAGCATTATTTTACACTTGAAACTTTCTTTAAACAACCCATTTTTTATGCAAGGAAATCCCATGTGTGTAGGCAGCATCCGTAAATTATTAACACTTTGCTACAGTATTACCCACACCATCCAGGATTTCATTTTTATACTATAATTTGGGCTGCAAACAATAACAACCAACATGGCTAAAGCAATTAGTTACATCTCTGCATCCTTCCCTGCTCGTCTCTTCACAGAATTCCCCAAAGATCCCATTGTTGCTCATCAGAACTAGCATGACAGTCTCATTTCTCTTACCTTTTTTTTTTTGCCTTCTCCCCCAACCACCACCCTCATCCTCATTCCTGCAAGAGAGATCATTTAAAGGTTATGAAAATAATTTTTTCAATGAGTTTCTGATGACAGCTACTAAATTGAATGATTAGATAGTTTCCCCAGTGTGTTAGTTTGCAAGCTGCCAAAATGCAATATACCAGAACAGGCATGGCTTTTAAAAAGAGGAATTTAATAAGTTACAAGTTTACAGTTCTAAGAAAGTGAAAGTGTTCAAATTAAGGCACCAACAAGAGGTTACCTTCACTCAAGAAAAGCTGATGGGACTGAAACACCTCTGTCAGCTGGGAAGTCACGTGGCTGGCATCTGCTGGTCCTTTGCTCCTGGGCTCCATTGCTTTCAGCCTCTGTTCCTCACTTTGCTTCTTTGGGGCTGGCTTTCATCTCTTGGCTTCCCGTGGCTCTCTCTAGGTTTTGGCTTGCTTAACATCTCATAGTAACATCTGCTGGGCTCCAGGCATTTCCAAACATCTGTGTCTCTGTTCTCCATGTGTCCGCATCTGTGTCAGCTCTCTTGTGAAGTTCCTGTCGGCTCTGAGGCTTCTGATCATTTCTGTACACTCTCTCACTTTCTGAGATTTCTCCAAAATGTTCCTCTTTTAAAGGATTCCATTAATTTAATCAAGACCCACTTGGAGTAGGTGGAGTCACATCTCCATCTAATCAAAAGGTCAAATCCACAATTGGGCGCATCACATCTCCATGGAGATAATCTAATCAAAGCTTCTACATACGATCTTGAACCAGGATTAAAAGCAAAAACTGCCCCTACAAGATTCTATCAAAATTAAAACATGTTTTTTCTGGAGTACACAATATTTTCAAACCAGCACATTCCATCTTCTGGACCACTGGACTCCAAAAAAGACATGTTTTTTTCCATATTCAAAATACATTCACTCCATCACAAAAATCTTAAACCATTTCAGCAACAACACAAATACATTACAAAGATAAAGCCAGGAAAAAATCTCATCAAAGTCAGTTATTAAGCCAGTAAAAAATCTTACCAAAGTCAGTTATAGGCATGGTCTGTTCTAAGGCAAAAAAAAAAAATTCTCTTTCTACCTGTGGACCTGTAAAGCTCAGAACAAGTTATCTGCTGCCACTATACAAAGAAGGGACAGTTGTAGGATGTATATTCCCATTTCCATAGGGAGAAATAAAAATGCTAACAGGGGTCACTGGACCCACACAGCTTTGAAAACTTGCAGGGCAAACTCCATTAAAGTCTGGGTATCCTTTATCCTCATGGCTTTAGAAAGAGGCAGTCTCAGTCTTTCAAAGGGCCTACACAGTGGTCCAGTGGTTGCAATCTTGGGGGACATTGGGGAGACCATCTTTTTCTTGGCTCTACCCTCTTCACACTTTGGCCTGCACCCAAGATCTCTGCTCTCTCTGGGGAACATGCTTAACCTCTCCAGAATAACGTGGTGGAAGCCAGGCTCCCTCTAATCCTCAAGTAATGTGCCCAACCTCTCCAAGGCCTGGGACACAACTCTTCCTGAGCAGCCAGGTGGAAGGCCCACCTTGTGCCTGCAGGGCAAACTCACCCTCTCCAAGTGCTTTGGCAGGTCCACTCCTGACCCAAAGTTTCTTGGCTTCAGACCTTAGCTTCCATGATTCTGCCTCCAAAGACATTTTTTCCTTTGTTTCGTCCCTTCTATGTTCCTTTTAGTCCAGACTGGTAGTAGTTCCATTTATACAGATCCCACAACACTCTTTTTGGTTTTCTATGTGGTAGCCTGGGATCATGTCCATCAGACAAAGGGACTTTACACAAATCCTTTCTGGATAATTCCATCTCCAATCCTCCCTCATCCTGTAATTATTGACTACTTCCATGCTTGCATAAATCCTCATGTGGGGCCCTGTTCACTGGGATCTCACTTTCAGGAAACCAAGAATTTTCCAGAATACACAGTTTCTGTTTTCTTTGTACCCAGATTCAGTTCTCAACTTATCTCTTTCCTCTCACATTTTATTATAAGCTTCAAGGAGCAGCCAGACTGCAGTTTCCACATTTAGTTTGGAAATTTCTTCTGCTAAATATCCAAGTCCATCACTCTCAAATTCTGCTCTCCATCTACAAAGAATGCCTTCCTTCCGGTTTGGAACAAAAAGTTCACTTCTGTCTAAAGCCTCATCAGAAGCATTTTTAGAGTCCACATTTCTACCAACAGTCTCTTCAAAGCATTCTAGACCCTCTCTATCAAGCGCCTCACAATTCTTCCAGAATCTCCCCTTATCCATTTAAAAAGCTGTTCCAACATGTTTGGTATTTGCAAGCCACAGCAGCCTCCCTCTTCTCTAGTACCAAAATCTTCAGCAGTTTGCAAGCTACCAGAATGCAATATACTAGAATGGAAAGGCTTTACAAAAGGGCAATTTCATAAGTTGCAACTTTACAGTTCTAAGGAAGTGAAAGTGTCCAAACAGGAACCACAAGAGTTTACCTTCGCTCAAGAAAGGTCGATGGGTCAGGAACACCTCTGACAGCTGGAAAGTCACGTGACTGGCATTTGTTGGTCCCTTGCTCCTGGGTTCCATTGCCTTCGACTCTGTTCCTGTGGGAGTTCCTCACTTTACTGCTCCAGGGCTGGCTTTCATCTCTTGGCTTCCTTTGGATCTCTATGGGTTCTGGCTTGCTTAACATCTCATGGCAACGTCTGCTGGGCTCCAAGCATCTTCAGATATCCATGTTTCTGTTCTCCACGTGTCCACAGCTATGTCAGCTCTGCTATGAAGTGTCTGTCAGCTCTGAGGCTCCTGTCATTTCTGTAGGCTTTGTCATTTTCTGAGATTTCTCCAAAATGTTTCCTCTTTTAAAGGATTCCAGTAAAATAATTGTGGTAGTTAGGTTCAGGTGTCAACTTGACCAGGTTTTGATGGTGCTTAGTTCTGTTGGTGCGGACTTTAATCATTAGCATGTGAAACTCATCTGCAGCCTGTTAAGGGGAATGCCTTCCGCAATGAGCAATGTTTAATTTAATTAGCTGGAGGCTTAAAAGAGAGAGGTCAGAAGAGAGCTCAACGCAGAAGAGCACAAGCAGCTCAGCATACCTCATCTCAGTATTCGCAGCTCAGCTCAGACATTTGGAGCTGTGAAAGGAATCGCCCCAGGGAAGGCTGTTGGAACCCAGAAGCCAGAAGAAAAGGCCAGCAGATCCCTTCCCATGTAATAGAGAACTTCAGATGAAAGTTAGCTGCCTTCCTCTGAAGAACTATAAATTTTTAACTAAATAAATCCCCTTTTATTAAAGCCAATCTATCTCTGGTTTGTTGCATTCTGATAGCTTTGGCAGACTAAAACATTAATCAAGACCCACCTGGAATGGGTGGAGTCACATCTTTAATCAAAAGGTCACACCCACAATTGGGCATGTCACATCTCTGTGGAGATAATCTAATCAAAAGTTCCCAACCTACAGTATTGAATCAGGATTGAAAGAACTGGCTGCTCCCACAAGATTGGATCAGGATTAAAACATGGCTTTTCTAGGGTACATAATACTTTCATGCCGGCACAACCACCATTTGCAAAATCAACACTATAAAGAATATCACATGCAGTTCTCTTTGTCTCAGATACTCTTTCCTTTCTTCTCCTGGCCAACTTTTACTTATCATTCAACTTAAGCATCCCTTCCTCAGGAAAGCTATCCCTGATCTTCCAGTGCATGGTTTGCCACCAATGTAAGCATTTGCAGTGCAATCTCCTGCCTCCCACCTTGTAGGTCCCTTTCTGACATCCACTATACTGCACTTGTCACCACTTACTCAGCTTGTCATCACCACCACGCTGTACACTCTGAGTAAGGGTATGGCTGACTTGCGCCTAGCATACAGTCGGTGCTCAGTATATACTGTTTGGATAAATAAATAAATGATATGGTATTATTGTGAGGTTTCTTTCCAGGTAATATAAACTTTTACTTTCCTTTTTAGAATAAATCAGTGAAGCAGAATTAGTATAGTTATGACATTTAAATAACACAAGGATCATCTCATTCAACAGACCTCAGAACTCCAGAAACAATATGGGTTTTATAATCATAACAAGGACAGTTCCATTTGTTCTAATGCTGAATACATATTTTTCAAATAGCCTATGATTTAAATACTTCTTAATTATCCTGAGGCCAAGTCCAAGCTAGCATGAAATAAGCACTGCTTAGGCATGGCTGTACTGGATCAGTAATTTTAACTAAGCTAGGGAAAGAAATTGAGTACAAAATTTAAAAGGAAAATACAAATTAAAAGGCAATTTTAAAGAGAAATTTTCTTTTAAAATCAGTCCATCAAAATCCATTTGCTCAAGCTCCCTTCAGGGAGTAGTGAGAATGGGGAGAAATTCAACTTCCCCAAGTTGAATTTTTGATATTCTCACAAGCAGTGTAGACAACCAAAGCTAAAGGCAGAGCCCCCAGTCTTGGGGGTTGTTCATATGAAACTTAACCCCGCAAAGGATAGGTCAAGTCTACTTAAAATTTAGGCCTAAGAGTCACCCCCAAGAGAGCCTCTTTTGTTGCTCAGAGGTGGCCCCTCTCTCCAGCCAACACAACGAGCAGTCTCACCACCCTACCCCTCTCTATGTGGGACATGACTCCCAGGGGTGTGGACCTTCCTGGCAACGTGGGACAGAGATCTTGGAATGAACGGAGACTCAGCATCAAGGGATTGAGAAAAACCCTAGAATGAGCTGAGACTTAGCATCAAGGGATTGAGAAAACCTTCTCGACCAAAAGGGGGAAGAGGGAAATGAGACAAAGTGTCAATGGCTGAGAGATTC
>PVIY010014445.1:0-41486 GCA_004026745.1 Myrmecophaga tridactyla
CTCGTACTGGAGCACTCAGTATGGTGATTTGTTTCAGGGCAGGTATGGGTGCAGGTTGGGGATGTTATGTTGGTGCTTGTGAACGTGGGTGCCCAGCGGCCAGGGAGGATGTTGTTGTGCGGGTACACCGGTCTGGGGGACATAACCCCGTTGTGCACTGGTCTAAGGCACAGGGCTCTTTGTGTGCATTGCATGGGTCATTTTTAATGGCAATAGGCTAGGAGTTGGGAAAGGCTTCCCAGAGAAATTTGCAGTTGAGTTTGGCTATGAAAGAAAAGTGGTAAAGAATGGAAAAGAGGGGAAAGTCATTTCCTGTAGAGTAGGTAAAGTGAGGAAAGGAGTTTTGTGGGGAAGGGGACTTCAAGAATTGTGGCTGTGGAGGTCTGGAATTGGTCATAGGAATTGCCTGGAAAGTCCTATTCTAAAGGACCTTAAGTGTCATGCTAAGCATGGAATTCATTCTATAGGTATTGGGGAGTGGAAGTGAGTTTTAAGTGGGGCTAGGAGGGGGAGGGTGATAAGATATCTATCGTCTTTATTTTAGAAAGATAGGTTTGGCAGCAGTGTGGAAAGTGAAAGAAGGGGAGACTGGAGGCAGGGATGTCAGTTCGGAGGCCACAGTTGTGGTCTGGGGTATGAATGAAGGCCATGCTGAGGGCAGTAGCAGCACTATGTTTTCTTAACCTTAAACAGAGACTGGAACATGGGGTTGAGAGAAGTATAAGAAGAGTTCCTGAAGCATTCCTTTTCGTTGTTATTAACAGGTTTTCTGCTGTTGTCCATTAAATAACAAAATAAGACATAAACAAAACAAATCAAACTAAGACCTTCAACAGGGCTGTCGAGGTGGTTGGGGATAGAAGATAGGCAGTGCCACAGTGTGCCTTCCCTGTCAGTCTGGAGAGAGAATTAGCTTGAAGTTTGGGGAAGATGTGAGGGTCTGATTGTGAAGCTTTTTGTGTCCCAAGAAGCCTTTGTCCCTCTTCTTATTACTCTAACGTTCAATTTTGACTTTATCGTCTCTATCAAATTTTACTTTATCTTGTATTTCCAATCTTCTATTTAGTTTTATATGGTACCAAATTTGGAGTCAACCCCTCTCTACTCTCCTTTTCTTTTGTATATCCTTTATATTCTCTCCTCCTATCTGTCCCTTTTCCTCCACAAATCCAGTTGCAATATTATATTGTGTTCACTCAGTTTCCTTTTCAAGTCTTTTACCCATAATTCAGGCCACCTAATTTGTGGCCTGGAAAATTGTAGCTTTATACCTACCTAATTCATATCTGCTAATTCATAAACTGTTGCGGGGATAATAATTGTGATCCTTATTAATAGTTGTTATAGCACTTTGTACGTGTTTGGTATTGTGCAAATTGATTTTCATACATTTTCTCATGTAATCACCACAGATTTACATCCTAAAGTACAAATCACAATAACAGTCTGTCCTGCGTAAAATCCTTCATTGGATTCTTAGAGACTAGAGATCAGTGTCCTTGATGGCGTGGATACTGTTTCCAGTGACTTTGCAAGCCATGTCCCCCAAGAAACTGTGTATCTAAGCTGTGCAGTACCATTGCAGTTTCCCATTGTGCCCCATTCTCACTGATTTTCCTTTCATTCTCTGACTGGATAACATCTACTGTTTATTACCCAGCTCTAACAGCACTCCCTTCCAGAAGTGTTCCTTAAACTCCCATCCAAGCTACATTTCCTAAATTGCACTCCTTTAGGGTCCTGTGTTTGCTATGGCTTTTATCCTATTAGGGTGTTATAATGTTTGGTTTGCTTGGTTTTATTCCCCTGGGAACAGGCCTCTTGTTTATTTCTGTATCCCCAGTACTCAGCGTAGCCTCTCAAATGCTTACTGAAATGATTTTTAAATTCTTTTCCACTCTCTCTATCCCTTCCCTCCACTTGGTTTTTAACATTGTTTCTGAGAGAGTATAATAGCTATTTTTGATTGAGAAATGTTTGAGGTATTTTTGTCTTATTTAATGCTTACAGCAGCCTCATAACACCCATTGGTGTTATCCGCATTTTCTCAAGTGAGGAAAAAAGTTCCAAGGGTTATCTCCAAATATCATGGCTGGGATGCGATCTAATTGTTTTTGGGTCTGCCCCACTCCAAAGATCCTTGTATATTCAGAAAGTGTTAAACAAGATTTTAGAATATAACTCTTATGTATGTTTCTTGTGTTTGTTTTCATTACGGTGAGCATAGAGTAGTACAATAATCAAGCATTTGGTTAAAAATTGCTTGTTCTATGTATATTTAGAGATTTATTTATTTGCAGAAATTTGCTTAGTGATAGTGTCTTGTCCTCTTCAAAATTGAAATTTATAAAATTCTTCTTTCATCTCTCCCACAATGATTTTTAGAGGAAAATAATTACTGAAAAAACCCCATAATTTCTGTTTTGTGACTGTTGTATAATAGTAAATAGTGAATGGTGTTTTATCATTGTTGTTTGTTGAAAAGTTATGTTGTATCACTGATTTTCAAAGTCATATACACTTTATCTTAAAATCACTTAAAATTGAGAAGGAATTCTTTTAGTTCTGTGTTTTATTGCATACAGTTTATATTTCATAAAGCTGGTCATAAAGATGTGCTAAAAACCAGCTGCTTATTAGAACTTGCATTGGTTATTGATCTATAGGTATTTTAAACTATTTTTCCCCCTAATTATCAAAAGTAGCTTGCAGATTATAGAATATTTGGAACATTTAAAAAAGTTGTCATCTGAATTGCCTTATGAAGTGGTTGCCATGATTACCATGCTGGCATATATCTTTTCAATCTTTTTTCTGTATTGCTGTCTCTTTTATGTAGATGAAGTTGTTTTGTATCCCACTTTTAAAAATAAAGTTAAGTTTATTAAATGATATGTTAATTTTAAATGACTGCATAATATTTCATTTATGGGCATACTATAATTTATGTACATCCCTTAGTTCAGTACTTAGATTTCATCCAATTTTTCATTCACCTACTCTAAATATATCTATTAAATAAATATCTTTGGGCATAAATCTTTGTCTTCACTTCTGGTTATTGCATTTTTATGAAAGTTAGGTTCTTAAAGGTGGGATTTTGGGTCACAGAATGAACATTTTCAGAACTTTAACATTTTCTGCCACATTCTTCTCTAGAAAGAGTGTGTTCATTAGCCTTCTTAGTTGTCAGATAGGAGAGTGACTGAGGCACAATCCTCCCTCATGTGCTTTGCTCATTTAATGGAGATTGGGATAATAACTTGTTTTTGTATGTATTTCTTTGATTATATATGAAATCAAACATTTTTACATTTACTTGGTTTATTTGCTATTTATATTGTCTTAATTATACACTTCGTATTCTTTAAGTATATGCATATGAGGCGCTTATATTTTGAAAATTATATATAAGAGAACTTTTTAAGTCAGGACTGCTTTACAATGCTCATGAAAACAATATTTAAGGGTGAATTTAACATTCAAGTATTGAGAGAAGGTTTTGCAGTAAATATTGCTATGTACCCACCATTGTCTGAGTACTGTCATTACTATTAAAAAATGGAAATTAACTATATGTGGTAATTGCTTTTGTCCATAAATAGTGACATATAATCTTTAAATAAATTGACATGTATATTGCATGCAACAATACTTTATTTGTACATTGAAAAAATAATGGTAAATATTAGAGGCAATAGGCAATAATGAAGTTCTTTAGAAACTATGAGTAGTAAAATGTTTTATGACCTTGCTCTCAAGAGAGTATGTAGCTCACGTTTTGTAAGCTGCTATTTCGTTGTCCTGTCTTTTGTCTGACTCTTTCCAGCTTTCCTTCCCAAATCTTTGGACCAGTTCTTACAGAACAAATGAATTCACTGGTTGCCCTATGGGCCAGGCCAGGCCACCTCTGGGCCAGCAGACCCTGGGCAGCCGCTGCTGCTGAGAGCAGGTGCGTGTGCAGATGGCGTGGTGGGGGCAAGCCTGCCCCCTGCCTTGGGGGTGCTGAAGAAGGTGACTGATAATCGGGTTTACTCTGTGTAATGGTCTGAGGCAAGGGGAGCAAGAAATGAAAGTCACAGCCAGCAGAACAAACATACAGGCTTAATTTAATCTGTGGTATTATGAAACTTCCTTATTAGTGCTCTTAATCAGTGGCCTCAGTGCTTGCTGTTTTTCATCTCCTGGCCTCCTTCCCCTCCTGTCCTGTATCTTCTGACTGAGCTGATAACAACAGAGAATTGATTGAAAGTCCTCATCCTGAGTTGGAGAAGGTTTTTGGTCATCAGCACTTATATAAGTTAGAGTGGATTCCAAGGCATTGTGGAAGGCATCATGTGCCTCAGTCTGTTTTTTGTCTCTTCTTGTAGTCCCCTCCCAAGTGGAGTCTACATGCCCCACAGGTAGATAAAACTGTGTATGGGGTGTGGGGAGAAAACATTAAAACTTCCTTTTAATCTCAATCTTTTCAAGTTCCGTTTTTGTATATATTTTATACTATGTACAACCAATTTGTACCATAAACACAAGTGTATAATTTATAAATAAATGTACATCAGTTGGAAGCGTGCTCGAAAGCGTTTCATTTTTAACTTTAAATTATCAAAGGCATGCAGTTTAAAAATTTTGTAGGACTGTGGTAGCTTTTGCTTATCCCGAATACTAGGACATTGAGATATTTACATAAAATTACGTCCATCTATTAGAGTTTGTTTTCCGCTCCTGTGAGTAAACCAGACTTAGAGTATGTATGAAGGTCTTGAACTTGAGGGCATTTCTCACTATTTCTTTTCCAGGATTTTAAATAGAAGTAAAAATGTCTGCGATTAAAGATTTTACAGACGATTAGAAGAGAAGTATTCTCAGTTTGTCATTTAACCTCAGTGTTCACCGGAGTTTTATATTGGTATTAGGCAGTTTTCTATTTGGAACCTCAAACATCATGAAGGCTGTGAACTCTGTCAGTCAGTATAATTTGGTATCCTACAGAATTTTCCTCTGAGTCACAGAAGTATTAGTTATTTTCTGTGAAACCGTTGTAGAAACCTTGCAGGTGGAGACCATCAGCAATATCATTTGTGCATTAAGTCTTAGGATAAAATATTTTTTGAGGCTTCATTTTTAGCTTTTCTTTAGCAGCGCAGAACATAAAGCAAAATCTAACTTTTTTGGATAGATTTGAAAACAGTTTGTTTTGAGGGACTGAAATGAAGAGAAGCTAGGAGCCGCCAACAGTGTTAACATCTCAAAAGAGAGCCAGGGCTTGCCCCAGAGCAAGGGACTGGACCTCAGTTTCTGGCAGAGGGGCTTGGCCTTCAAAGTAAGACAGCCTCTTTTTTCCTTCCACTGTAATTTTCTTTTACAAAATACTTTTAATGTGCTATTATTTGTTGCCTTTTCTGGATAATCAGAAATACCATTAGTCAGAATAATAACCTTTTCTGATAATTTAATGAATTAAGACAGGACAGTTGTTACTAGTCAATTGCAGGTCACTTAAATACCTCTGAGACTAAATGGAACTATCTGCCTTGAAATTATGGGGTTTGTTTTATGAAGAGGAATAAGAAAAGTTATTAATCCCATTTCCCAAAAGCATAGAGTGTAGAACAGGAGTGACAGAATTATGTTTCCAGATAGTTGAGTCTAAGGGACAGTTGTTCTATATTTAGTTGTTTTTAGTTGAATACTTCATATGAATGTGCATCCAGCACTACACACAACACCCTTGGTTTCTTGTCTTGGCTTACTGAGAGGTTAAGACCAGAGAAATACTTTTACCTTCTTTTATCATGTCTCATCTACTTAATGAGGATGATTGAAGTCTAATACTTAAAGCTTTTCATAAGACCTAGTTATAGTTCAACTTGTTAGAGTTGCTCAACTCAAAAAACTTCTTGATTTAATGATACTCACTGATAGGAGTCATGCTTGGCATGAGTCTTATTGAGAACCTGCCAACTACTTTCCTCAGAGTTACAGTTTTTACTCCAAATCTAGGAATTACCGTTTTGATTCCTCAAAAGGCAAAGAGTGGGCATTTGTACCTTTGCATTAGATGTCATTCTTTTGAGTTACATGGAGCAAGTTTTGCCTCACTTCTTTTGTGTATTTTTCCAAGCCTGTATTAATGTTGAGGCATCAACTCTTCAAAGGTAACAGGAACCTGTAGCTGCATTAATACTAGAACAAACGGAGTCCCCTCTCCCCGCCTTTTCACCAAAGAGCACATTAAGTAACAAGGCATGCCATGACCCCAGGCACTGAATACATAAACACTAGAATAAAGGTGTCACTGTCACTGCTTTTCGCCTCAGTGAGAAAGTAGAAAATGCCATAAGTCCCTACATAAAATGGAACTGCTTCTTTCCCAGACAGTAATTATGAAAAATATAGATACAGTATTCACTTTTTAGGACTGTGTCTTTCTGGGAAAAGATCAAGTTCAAGTTACCCATGGTCTTCAGGACTGGATTCTTTCATGCTTTTAGACAAAATTTGATAGGAATATCCAAAATTTGTTAGGAATATCCAGAATTTGATAGAGATATCCAGAATTTGATAGGAATATCCAGAATTGTTTCCTAAAATGTCTAGGGCATTTGGCCAACTGGCCCCTGGCTCTTGTGTCATCAGTTAGATCTCTCCTCTGTAATTTCCCTGTTTGTTTCATTAAGATGAAGGGCTTGCTATCACAACCATCCTCTAAAACTGCAAGGTGTAAGTCCATCCAAATGGTCATAAATACATATTATGTTTTCTCTTTTATAGCTGAGCCCAAATCAAGGTATAATGGGAAGAAGAGATAGTTTCTATACAGCTCGGAAACTTATGTTTCTTTATATCTGCTAATTCAGTTGCATTAACTAGTTTCCTAATTTCTGTTGCTGTGATTGCCATCATTTTTTTGTTTTTCCCTCTTTTCTCTGGCTATGTGGATATACTCTGGATTGCTACCAATCCTACAAAGCGCTATGTGCAGCCATCCTGTCTTTCATTTATACTTAAAAAATGTATCTGAAAAAGCCGCTGCCACATTTTTTTCAATGTATGACATAAATCACCAGGTAGGTCTGTATTTCTTCTCTTAAGCTCTGGCACCAAGGCCCCATTGACCAGCTATTAAGAAACCAAAATGTGGGAAGCTCCCACATGAATAGGGAAGAGACATCCATGTCCCTATAGTTTTTTGTTTTTTAAATATGAAGACCTGTTTATTTTTTTTTTCTTCAGTGATTTTTTAATTGAGATGTAATCATCCAAAGTGTATAATCATTGGTTCACAGTATCATCATAAGCTGTGCATTCATCATTGCAATAGATTTTTGAACATTTTCATTACTCCAAAAACAGTAAAAATAAGAATAAATGAAAGTATAAAAGAATACCCAAAACATCCTCTTATCCCCCCTTGTTTATTTTTTGGTCTTTTTTTGTTTGTTTGTTTGTTTGTTTTAAACTCATCAGTCCATACTCAGGATAAAGGGAATGTCAGTCACAAGGTTTTCATACTCACATGTTCACAACTTAAAAGCTCTATAGTTACTCAGTCATCTTCAAGAATCAAGGCTATTAGATTACAGTTCACCAGTTTCAGGTATTTCCCTCTAGCTACTCCAATACACCAAAAACTGAACAGGGATATGTACATACTGTATGAGAATAACCTCCAGAATGGCCACTCGACTTTGAAATCTCTCAGCCACTGAAACTTTATATTGTTTCATTTCTCTTCCCCCTTTATGGTCAAGGAGGCTTTCTCATATAATGCCAGGTTCATTCTTGGGAGTCTTGTCTCACATTGCCATGGAGATTTACACCCCTAAGAGTCATGTCCCACATCTTACAATTTTAATAAAGACTGGTCCTGAGAAGTCATCTAAAAATTAATAGATTTCTTCCCATATTTTTACACCCCTGTGGCAGCAACATTATACCTATAAAATAAGGAGAATAGTAAGTTATTCAGCTTTACTTATACTACAAGTCTCTAGAAATTCTTAAGGTTATACTGTTAATTTTTAATGAATGGAGCAAATAAAATCCATCCTTTAGAAAGCAAAAATTGAAAGTCACTGAAGAATAATCACAGATACTTTCCTTTGGTTTTCTTTCTAAGGCTAAAGTCTAAGACATTTTTTACTTTGAAATACTTTTTGTTTCCATTGTTTCATACTTGGATTAAAGAAAAAAGTAGTGTTTTTGTTTCTAATAATATTTTTTAAATAAGCATTTTAACGAAAGTATTTATTTATATTTTGACCACATGCTTCTGAAATTAATTTAAATGTAAGATATCCTAAATTCAAAGATATAGGATAATATTATAGGATTATAGTCAATGTTATGTGACCCTTTCATTAAGTTTTTATAAGTAGTCCATTACCCTGTCTGCTACTCATTTGCTGTCCAGCTTTCCTCAGTTAAGGTTTGATTCAAACTGTGTGTGTTGAAGGATATTTTGTCTGACATGAGTACTCAGCAGTCATTTTTCATAATATCCACTTGTAGTAAATTTCAGTATTTGCCATGTTTGCTCATGAGGATTTAAAAAATATTTTCCTGTGTATTGCTTTATCAGATATTTGACTACTGAGATGATAATCTGACCTTTAGCACCATCACTGGTAACTGTATAGAATGTTATTTGCTTTTACCAGTTCATTCAAGATGAAAAAAAAATCTTTGGGGAGATGCAAAGGAGAAAAATTGGCTGTTCTTTTCCAGGGTTGGATGAACTGAAAACTTCAAGATGTAATGTAAAAACTAGTGCCAAGGTCCGTTAAAGCATGACCAAAATACACTGATTTTGCTTTAAAAACAAAAACCAAACCTTAAGATGTGGAAAATCATTTACATCTTTAGGTAAAATGATTTTAAAATAAAAATGCATTGTACCTCATTGTTTGAAAATAATGACTTGAAGAAAGTTTTGGTCTCTGCTTTGGGTGAGGTGTTTAAAATGTCAGGTAAATTGTCTCTCCTAAAAATTAAAATTTTATTGATTTTGAGAGATAGGTGATAATTGGATCAAATGAGAAGGCTTTTTGTTTTGGAAAAAATATAGATAGTGTAATTTAAGGAAAAACTAATTTTAGTCAAAGAAACAATCATTGTTGGTTAACTGTTGGTTACTCTAGGTTATGGTGTATTAATGATGTGTGAATCATGGGCCATTTTAATAACCTGGTAAGAGTTCAGGACATTCTTCCCCCCAAAAGAAGTACATTCGCAAGCACAAAAAAAGTTTTCATACAATCTCAATTGGTTGATGAGTTTCTGGAAAGCCGTTCATGGATGTCAAGTTAGAAACTCTGTCTATACAGGCTGCTCTGAATTGTCATAAGTCAACTTTGTCATTCACTATACTTTGGTTTTGCCAAGGAAGTTTAAGGTGGGTAAGAGTTAGCTACTTCCCTACAAGTAGCTAACTTCCCTACAAGGTCAGAGTGAAAGTGAGGCTCAGGCCATATTCTGTCACTTAAAGGTATCATTCATTAGTGAAGCTGACACAAATACAGTTATTACAAGCTTGATGAAGATTCCGATATCTGTCCTTTCGTGTATGACAGATTCATTCCAGGTAAACACAATGGCATTTCAGGAGTAGGCTTTGGTTACCTTTATATTCGGCATCAGACAACAAAGGATCCTCCTAAACTCATGGCTGGGAGATGGGACTTTTCAGCGAGGAAGCTTCAGGAGCTGTATCCGAGAGTCAAAGGTTGCAGGCCTTAGTGAATTCTTGTTCCCTGTTAATTTGAGTGTCTCCAAAATATTTTAATCAATCTGCATTTCTTGTATGCTTTGAATAAGTGAAAACCCATTTCTAACATGCATCATGCCAGTCAACAGGCTACTGTTTTTACCTATAAAAACTCATTTCTGACGTTTAATCTGCTAATTAACAGTTCTTTGGTTATTGCTTGAGCTATTGATAGTAGAAGTACATATAGTAGTTGCCTCTGGAGATGGGATTCTGATTAGAGTGCTAGCTGACCACCCCTGGAATTTGCATTCTTGAAGAGGGCAACTGAATGCTCCTAGGCTTGAAATAAGGACCATGAAAACATGTAATACTTATTCTCTGTTTTCATGTATTTTAAAGTAATGTACAGACATTGTAACAGGATAACAATTTATGTACTTTGCATCAGTGAGACACCATTTAAAAAAAGTCATTTTTCTTCTTGCTAGTGGAATTTAGTCCCAGTTTCGTGATACTCCAATGTCTTTGCCTCAATTCATGGCAAGGTCCCCAGTGCATTAACTTCGCTTGGCAGTAATGTCGTGATTGTTCAAGGAATGTTGGTTGAGTAAGTGAACACTGTAAACTTCACACTAAAAAATCTTAACTATTCTTTTTATTTTAGAGTATCTTTAGATTTACATAAAAGTTGCAAGGTCATTCAGAGAGTGCCCATATACAGCTCACCCAGGTTCTCTATTGTTGGCATGTTACTAAACTTTGGTATGTTCATTACAGTGAAGACCATCAGTCTTGGGACATTACTTAGAACTCCGCACTTTACTTGGATTTCTCTTAATGTCTTTTTTCTGTACCGGGTTTTCATCCAGGATACTATGTTGCATTAATTGTCAGTTCTTCCTGGTCTCCTCCATTCCATGACAATTTCTCAGACTTTTCTTGGTTTTGATGGCCTTGACAGCTGTGAGGAATACTGTTTATGTATTTTATAAAAAGTTCCTCAATTTGGGTTTTTCTGATGTTTTTCTCACACTTAGCGTGGATTATGGGTTTTCAGAGGAAAATCACAGAGACAAAGTGCTGTTTTCATTACATCATATCAGAGGTCCCCTCAACGATTTCATTTTTAATAGTTCAGTCTCAGCATGGAGAGATGAGGTTTAGAAGAGGGTGACAGTCAGTCCTTCCATGGTAAAAGTTACGGGAAAGATAAGGCAAGGATGCTGAATCTGACAGAAAAGTTAAAATTTATTTGGACGAATTTAACCCTTGGTATTCCTGCCATGCTTCACTTAGAATATTCGAGAGTTGGTAATGTTTGCCTTATTTTAATGCTTGACTGATAGAAATCAGACAAATGAGAAGTCCTTTCGTTTATGGACACACATCAAAGCAGAATTGCAATGATGATTTTTAAAAAGTTGCTCAACCAAATTTTTGGAGTAAAAAAATTCTTAATTGGATTCCTTTCTTTGTTTTTCTTTGCTGCTCTGTTCTTTTCTTTCCTTGTATTCTTTTGCACTTGAGTTTATGTTTTTCAGGCTAAGTTGATGTCGAAAATATTTCAAAGCATCTGTCACCAGCGTGGTTTGTGTCTGTCTTAATGGTGAGGTGGTTTTGCAGTTAGGTGACACACTTTAATGTATCACAGAGACTAGTCTTGTTATTGATTAGTGGTGAATTAATTACTGGCATTTTTAATTATAAGAAAATTTATTTTGGGGATAAATAACCAGTGTAGCTTTATCAGTCTTTTTTAGTTACAAAACTAAACCTGCCTGACTATGCCCTGGGTAAATTCAGGGCTGAGATAGACAGATTTCTAGGTTTGTATTTTGATCTTTACTTTTATTAAGCAGATGAGAAATGTACTTGCCTAAAAATTATTTCAAACTGCCTTTCCTGTTGAGTAGGTTTTGAACTACCTGCTTAACAGATGGTATTGGAAGTAATTACTGAAATCATGTGTTTACCTGTACATGGACATGTGTTCACCAGATGTACCCTGTTTACCCAGTGTTGCTGATTTCTTAAAGAAATATGTACCTTCTGGATGGAGTTGCATAACTGAGGAGAATAAAAAGCTCATCAAACCAGAGCTCTCAGTTTCTCTTAGTCACGGAAGCAGTTGTCGTAGAAAGACCTATTTACTTTATTTAATCAGTGGACAAGTATTACTTTCAGCGTTATCTTTTCTTTTATCTACTTAGTACTTTAGCTTTACCTGTCTTTTGAATTATTTAATGAATAGTCTCTCAAATTGTTGATTCTACTGTGGCATTAGTGATCAATATTTTAATATGATGGCATGATTTGTCATATTGTACCCGGCCCTCCATTTCTAAATTCTGATATGGAGGGTTAGCTTTCGGACTAAACATTTTCATGTTTTTACAACTCCTGGGTAATTCCTGTTTCATGAAGATGGAGAATAGCTTGCTTTAATGTTTCACTATTTATCATCAAAACTCGATTTATTTTTTCTACTTCATCCGTATTGTACTTCTGTTGCAAATGAATGATAGTGACCTCTTAACAAGGGTGCCTTAAGTGTTCAGTTTTGAAACTGAGAACATTTAGCTGGCTCTAAACCCTCAGAAACAAGGAAAGTCATTGTTTCAGTATTTCGACAGGTGCAAACTGTAAATAATTACAGGCCTGGGCAGAAGCTAGACCAGAAGTTGCACAGCAGCTGGCAGGCCTGACCTGGGAGAGGGTGGGACCTGAGTTCAGTAGCCTAAATATCACAGCAAGCTCAGATTTGCTTTATAGTGTGAAATTCACCTTCTACTACAAAAAGATTCTACTGATTTAGACTAGATATCAGATGAAAAGGGAATAGCGTATTCATATTAAGAAAGAAGCTTGTCTAGTGAGCCACCCTTCATGTGACTTCAGGACTAGATGAACTTACACAGATTAAGTTTAAAAATTGATTTACATGTTGACTGCAATAGATCACTCAATACCATTGGTTATCAATAGTTATATCTGAGATAGTTATATCTGCAGTTTGGGGACTTTTTACTTTTCATGTTATTTCTAAAATATTTTACTTTTTTTTTAGACTTGTGAACATATCTACCAAAGTCAGTAAAACAGTTCTAATTTTTTATATCTTGAGAATACCTGTGTTGTGATTTTGTAGGTCTCCATACAGAGTAATTCAAATTTTCATGAGTTTTTTTTTTTAAATCACCTTCAGATTCCATTAGACGTTTCTCCATCTTAAAAAATAAACAAACACCTGCTTTGATTTGTTGCTTATCCATAAAGAAGCCTAAGCTCACCCCCAGTAACTTCTACCCCCTTCCACCAGTGTTACCTTGGAGGGGTACAGTGTAGAAAGGAGGTGTCTTTTAAAGTGCAGAGAAAAGGTTGATGACTTATATGCCCAATTTAACCTGCAGGTGAGTTTTCATTGGCTTATACAATGCTTTCAAAATTTTATAATTTTACTTTAAAAAACTATGTATTTCTTGCTTTCTTGAGAAAACCGAATGATATGGTAACACTGGGCCTGCATTCATGCAGTTGGCTGGAACTGAGAGGCAGCTGCTCCATTTAGACTCAGTGCTCTCGTTCCCCATTGCCGATTTACTAGTATTATTTACCTGGAGACATTTGAGTTATTGACCCCTGGACTAGAACATATATGGGTTCTAAAGTGGACAAACCTGCAGGGAAAGGATGGTTTAAGGAGGGGATTTGTAGAGCCCTGATCCAGTTAGGATATGTCTTCAGAAAGTAAATACTCCAGATACCTGGGAGAAAAGTTGTGTGAATGATTACTAGTCCATTGATTAATTCACACACTGGCATGATTTAATCAGCAAGTTTTTTTTTCTCTCTGTTTTTAGTAGAAATCAGCTTTAGTGAAGGATGAGAGTTTGAATTAAAAAGGAATATAGACATTTAAAAAATTCTGAGCATACTGCAAGTAAGGGAAGCTCATGGTATAATGCCAAAGTGGATTTCTTAAGAGAGATTGACAGCAGTGGGACTCTTTAGAGTATGCACAAAAGGAAGTAGGAGAATGCCAGAGATGAAAATTTTCCTAGTAGAAATGGTCCCTTTTCTCCCTCCTTCTTTTTCCTACTCCTGTACTCTTCAGTGTTTCAACTCTTAGAACCCAGCACCCATGGAATAATATGTTTGTTCTCTGTTTCTCAATACAGGAAGAGGCAGGAGTAGGGAAGAGTTCAGTTTAATTTGCCTAAGAATCTCACTACTTACTGTCATTTATTTACCTTTGAAATATATTAAAAGTTACAAAGACAGCACCTCAATTGCAAGTTGACTTTTACAACATAGCACACTCATAAATTGGATTGTTCCAAGCTTTATTAAAAGAAATTGCTGTAGAGGGAATGGTGTAGATAAGGGGTTGGCACACCTTGGCCCATGGGCCATATCTGGCTTGACACCTGATTTTTTTTCCCCTGAAAATTTTTATTTTGGAATAATTTCAAACTTTTAGGACAGTTGCCGAAACCCATACAGAGAACTCCAACACTACCTCCCCCCACCTCTACCCCAAATCCAGATCCACTAATTTTAACATTTTGCTAATATTTGTCTAGGCATTTAAAAAAATATTTTTAAATTGTGAAATATGCTATATACACTAAAAAAGAAAGAAAGAAAGAAAAAGCAGTAAATTTTTAAAGTACTCCAACAAACAGCTACAGAAAAGATTTCAGTATGGTATGGGTTATCATTCCCCAGTTTCAGGTTTTTCCTTCTAGCAGTTCTGAAACACTGGCAGCTAAAAGAAATACCAGTATAGTGATTCGGCAGTCATACTCATTTGTTAAATCCTGTCATCTCTGTTATAATTCCTCCTCCTTCTTTGGTCCTTCTCCCACTCTATAAGGATCTTTGGGCTATGCCTTTCTAACTTTTTCATATTGAAAAGGGGTGTTGATAATATAGGATGGGGGATGGAATTAGTAGCTATTCTTGGTGAGATTGACTGCTCTGGGTTTCAGAGCTTGTCTAGCCTAGAAACCCTCAAGAGGTAATGGTTTCAGGAAAGTAAACTTAGTACATGAAACTTTTTACAGAGTCTCACTTAGAGCCCCTGTGTTCTTTAGGGTTAATAAGATGATGTTCGCTGAGGTTTGGCAGACTTTGGCAATTAGCAATAGTTAGTTGAAGCTTGCATAAGACCAGCCTCCAGTATAACTTCTTGACTCTATTTGTACTCTCTTACTGATATTTTGTTTTGTTACCTCTCTTTTCCCCCTTTGATCTGGAAGGCGTTATTGATCCCACGATGGCAGGGCCAAGCTCATCCCTGGGAATTATATCCCACATTGTCAGGGAGACATTCACCCCCGCCCCCCCAGAGGGGAGGGTAATGATTTTCCTTGCAGTATTGGTGCCACTTGATTTTGTAAATAAAGTTTTATTGGGACGCAGTTGTGCCCAAGAAACAAAGGTTCATTGATTAAACAGTTAATGATTGAGCCTGTACCAAGTGTTCTTTTAAGTCCTGGGAATATGGCAGTGAACAAAGCAAACATTTTTCCTTCTTGTAGCTTACGTTGTAGTTAGAGAAGCAAAGTAACAAATACTGTGAAGGGTGACATGCTATGAAGAAGATGAAAGCAAGGTCTTGAGAGCAGTGGAGGATGCTGTTTTAGATAGTGTGGTCAAGAATGATTTCTCTGGTAAAATGACATTTAAGCAGAGTCCTGAATGAAATAAGGTAGTGAATAATGGGGATATTTGAGAAGGAACATTCTAGCCAGAGGAAATAGCAAATGTAAAAAGCTCTGGGGTAGGAATGTGCTTGGTGTGCTCACCGAACTGCAAGGAGAGGCCAGTGTGGTTAGACTAGAAGGAGCAGATGAATTTATTGCTTCTTAATGAATGGCCCTGAATGTATCAGAAGTCACATGGGACCAAGCTAAATTCCATATAAAGTAACAACAGGATAAAACCAGAAAATAAGCATCTTTGCAAGAGGTCCCTAGATCAGAAGGCAGGAAATAATTGAGTTAATTTGCATATTGTCCTCAAATTAAATCTCACTTCTGTGAATCTTTTTGTGATTTTCTCTTTTGAACTGGAATGCTAGATGGTATAGTCCAGTGCCCTGAGGCCTGTGTAAATTGTTGAATTTATGGTGTGCCAATACCCATTATAGGGTGGCCATCCAGTTTAATTTGCAGCAAAGAATATGAGATTTGGGATAAATGGGTCAGAAAGCCTGACTGAAATTAGAATAATAATTCACATTCAATTAAAATGTGCATAGCCTACAATAATTTTTCATTGTACTAGGGTAAAGGGGAGAATAAAAGTAGGATAATTAATAGTTGTAAATTTAAAAGTCGGCCTTATTCCTAGTGTTAATTTTTCCTGGAATTGTTCAAAATGGTCAAGTTCCTGAAATTACGGAAATACTGATCATTTCAGATGGTAATTGTTAAGTGCAAGACATGCCAGGTAGCTGACCTCAGCTGTGAACTCATTAACTTAGATCTTGAGTAATATGCTTTAGTAAAACTAGATACTTAAAAAATAGCTGGCTTATTTTTATTTTTTTCATTTTACAAATGACAATATCTATGGCATATTGATATTTTTAATATCACAGAGCATATATTTTTATGGTGATTCATTCCATTTTAAGGCAGGTATCAATGTATGAAATTTTGTTTTTATCATAATCTCAAGACTATTAGTCAAGCTTATTCACAAAATGTTTAATAAAGATCATCATCAGTTAGATATATATCTATTGTTTTTGAAACATTATAGGTTTTTGAAACATTATAGGTTTTTGGAACCCAGCAGTTAGTAAGGAATAACTAATGGTGTTGAAATGCCATAAAAAGACAAGGCAAATTAAAAGTATATCTTTCAGAGAAACATTTTATCAGGAAGGCTGTCACATATAAACAGGTTAGAATAAAAAAATTTCTTTCGCAAACCTGGAATTTAGGATATATTTTTACCTAAGTGTAATAATATATATGGTAATTTGATTCTCACATCAACTCAAAATGGATTAGAAATTTATACATATTTCATGGACTTTAGAGGAGTTAGGTATTAGTTTTGAGTGGCTCTAATTTCACATAAAACCTATAGGTTTCCTCTTCCTTGGTGTCCATGTTTGAGCAGCACAGGCTTTCTGGACTCTGGTTAGGACTACTTTTCTGTTTGCTTCTGGTGTCATTTTATTCTTATAGAGAAGTTGCTTTACAGGTTGGGTCTAGAGGTGAGACAGTTATTGCCATTGCCAAGCAGTCCCGTCAGCAGCTCTTCCAAGAACAGCAAATACTTCACCCCTGAGTCCCAAAGGTGCATGACTATCAGCCAAAAGGAAGGCGAGGTGACGATGAGGGTTGGGTCCCTGAACACCCACTTCCTTCGCGCTTCATGGAGCACTAGGAGGTGGTGAAGACCAGACAGCCACAGACTGGGCCAGGCAGGTGCTCCTTCCTTAGTGCTCCCTGCGGGGTACCCATGCTTTTGGGGGTTGAGGGTCCTTTGCCTTCGGTCTGCTATTGTACCAGGAGATACCCACCCTTCTCAATAGGCTTGCCCAGTGTGGGGAGGCAAAGCTGTTAAAAAATAGCTGACTTATTTTTTTCATTTTACAAATGATATTATCTATGTCATATTAATATTTTTAATATCACTGAGCATGTATTTTTATGGTGATTCTTTCCATTTTAAGGCAGGTATTAATGTATGAAATTTTGTTTCTATCATAATCTTAAGATTATTAGTCAAGCTTATTCACAAAATATTTAATAAAGATCATCATCAGTTAGATATATTATGTGTCTGTTGTTTTTGAAACATCACAGATTTTTGAAACCCAGCAGTTAGTAAGGAATAACTAATGTTTGGGGCTGGACCTTGGATGAAGGGTAGTGTGGTGGGGGAAATAGGAAGGGAGGAAAAAGAGACACTCAGCTAGCTTTGTTTACTGTAGACTTTTTTTATTTCTTTTTGATGAATTTGAGGTGTTCAGATGCCCATAGGCATTGAGACAGGTGACCCAACCAGTTGCTGCCTAGTTTCCGCTCTTAAATTTATATTAGAATTTTCCTACAATTCAGACACTGATGAAATTATGCACACCTCTCTCCTTAGTTCAGCCTTTATTTCAGATTTATAATATTTGGCTTTATTTGCTCAAACCAAAGTGCTCATAAAATTTAGCCACCCCTGATTTTACAACTGAGGAAATGGAATACCATCAAATATGTAACTATACTTATATCTGTGTATATCTGTGTTTACATATATCATTTGTATATCTGCTATACTAAGTAATAAATAATCCAGGAGTGTAGCATCTGTCTCACCTGCTGCTCTGTTTACCATGTGAAGTGATGAGTCACGTGAGGAATTGTATTACTTGTCTAAAGTACTTGGAGGCAGTTTTCACTTGCATAAGTCTATGTGGCATGTCATAAAGATGAAAAGTTTGAGCCATCTGTTATTTAAAAGAAAAAAAAAAAAGACCCTAGTATACCACCTGGTGTTTAACTAGGCCTCAGGATTTGTTCCAGATACAGCACTGCTTCATTGAACAAATATTGGGGTGAGGGGTGGGTGGGGTTTGGTGGTTCCCTCTGGAACTTGGGAGGGGCCCTTTTCACGGACTGCCGAGCAGCATTATTTGGATCATTGTTATTTCCTATTGTGGTTCGTCTGTCATGAAAAACAATTTTGTCTTCATTTTGAAAATTGGATATGAGGAGTAACATTACACAAAAACATTCTACAGTGACGGCGATAATGTTCTGTGCAGCATGATTAAATTTGGAGCGGCGGGTGGCCACCTGCTAGGCTTTTGTTCTTGTGGCAGTCTGGCAAGTGGCCCCCGTGTTCTGGTTCTTTCGTTGATCACGTGGCTGTTGAGATCTGCTTGGGTTAGTTGCAAACCATTAATCTGGTAGCACAGAAAGATGGAATATTTGACTACTGGGTGTTTGAATTAAGAAAACAGCCCCCTTTTACAGTTACCATTCAGCAATCACAGAATGCTTTTATCGTGTTGATAAAACGCCTGAGTCTTTATGTTTTATCTAGGGGCAGCTATTCTTATCTACAACATTACAAAGAAATCTAGGCACTATTTGGCATTATGGTAACTAGCTACCACATAGCACCTGTCTGCTTACCCACTGTGGCAATGTAATTACCATATAATTCAGGGACTATCCTGGGGCACTTCTTCTTGCTGGTTTAGAGTATTTATTTATGATTTTGCAACATTTCCACGCATTTTGCATAACAGTGATACAGTTTTAAATGAAAAATACATTAATACTTCCTTTAAAACATTCATATTTGGTCTCGTTTTACATAATAAAACAGGTGATATAAGGAAAAACTGTATGACACAATGTATTTTTGAGATACCAATAAAAATTATAAAGTAAATTCTATTACTAAACAACTTCTTATTGAAATATTATCTCATTTATAAAATTAGTTGTGATCCTGATTACAACCTCCAAATTCTTTACCTTATGTTATTTTAGACTTTTTCTGAGTCTCAACAACTGCCCTCCATGCCCCCCCGAATTATATAGAGATGACTTTTTGAGTTTTATAAACTAATGATATATAAAGTTTCTATTTGGTTACAACAGTGTGTATCTTGTAGAGGTTGTAGATATTTGAAGGCTGTGATGAGTTGATACTTAAAAATTTGGCAATATAATTTCGTTATTACAACACTAGTTACAACAAAACTCTTTAGGAAATCCATGAATGTGATCGATTCATGTCATAGAAATGTATTCTAGTTATTTTATTGGTAGCAAAGGGGGGGTTGCTTATTACATGGGGAAATCAGTGTTGGCATGGCATGATTAAAAAAAAAGATTGGATAATATCTAAAAAAAAAAAAAACCTGAGTTTTTGTCTCAATTTTGAACTATATTAGCTTCATGATTTCAGAAATGTGAATAAAGTCTGTGAATGTTTTCTCCAAAAATATAAGAGAAATGTTAGTCCCTATGTCTCTCACAGTTATTTTTAATGATTATTTTTATTAAGATATATTACATATTCTAATACCATACAGTCATCCAGAGTGTACAGTCAGTGGTTTACCGTGTCACCATAGAGCTGTGCATTCGTTGTCACAGTAGATTTTTGAACATTTTCATTACTCTAAAAACAATAACAATGAGAATAAAAATAAAAGTAAAAAGAACACCTAAGGCATCCCATCTCCCTATCCCCTGTATTGTTTGTTTATTATTTTTTTTCTTACTCCTCTGTCCATACACTGGATAAAGGGAGTGTCAGTCTCAGGGTTTTCACAATCACATGGTCATATCTTAAAAGATCTATACTTATTCATTCACCTTCGAGAATCAAGGCTATTGGATTACAGTTCAGTAGTTTCAGGTATTTCCCTCTAGCTGCTCCAATACACCAAAAACTGTAAAGGGATATTTAATACTGCATAAGAATAACATCCAGAATGACCTGTTTACTCTATTCGAAATCTCTCAGCCACTGAAACTTTATTTTGTTTCATCTTTCTTCCCCCTTTTGGTCAAGAAGACTTTCTCATTCCCACAATGCCAGGGCCAGGCTCATCCCCAGAAGTCATGTGCCATGTTGCCAGGGAGATTTACACCCTTGGGTGTTATGTCCCACATAGTAGGGGGAGGGCAGTGAGTTCACCTGTGGAGTTGGCTTAGAGAAAGAGGCCACATCTGAGCAACAAAAGAAATTCTCTGAGGGTGACTCTTAGACATAATTATAAGTAATTAGCTTCTCCTTTGCAAGGTTAATTTTCATAAGGACAAGCCTCAATGTAGAGGGCCTGCCCCATCAAATTGGCAGCTCTCAATGCTTGTGAGAATATCAGGATTTCCCCAGGTAGGGAAATTTAATATTTCTACCTTTTTCCCCAGTCTCTGAAGGGGACGTTACAAGTACTTTTTAATCTTCTGCCCAAATTACAATGGGATGGATTGGGGCATCGCACTAACTTGTACAAACCAGCAAGATCTCACTCCCTTTTCAAGGTTCCATGTAATTTATGGTGTTCAAATAAGCTGACCATACAAGTTGAGTTAGATGGTGTACTACTGCAAATATAAGTTCGCACCAAGTAAACATCTCTTCCTTTGCTCTTACACAGAAGTTGAAGTTTTAGAATACAGTCAATATCATCCTTTACCTTTTAGTCTGATTTATTAGTCCTACCCTGATCAGCTTCATTCATACTAATTGAAGTCTGATCATTTTTTCAGCTTATAACAGTTGCTGTATAGGTTAATGCTGACATTCATAGCTGCAGAGCTCTAGCTCTGAGTCTTAGGTGTCACACAAATACCTGATGTTCCAGGCAATGACCAGGTTTACACAAGGAACTCAGCATCTCATAATTTAGAAATAACAATTACAACTCCAGAATAGATGCGATTGTTAGGTCATCTCTATCCATTGCAAATCTTGAACACTACCACCATAAACACCAGTGTGCAAATGTCCATTCATGTCCCTGCTCTCAGCTCCCCCAAGTATACACCTAACTATGGGTTTGTAGGATCATATGGCAGCCCTAGCCTCCTTTGGAGCCACCACACTGCCTTCCAGAAGGGATACATACATCACTGTACTTCCCTACCAACTGTGAATAGGTACATCACTCTCTCCACATTTTCTCCAGCACTTAGGTTTCTCTGTTCATTTTTAAACAATTTTATTCACACATCATACAATCTAACCTAAGTAAAAAAATCAGTGGTTCATGGGTATAATCACATAGCCATGCCTTCACCACCACAGTCTATATGAGGATATTTCTATTTCTTCTGCAAAGACCCCCATATCTCTCCCCCATATCCCCTGCTTATTGACATTTAGTTTTGTCATATTGCGTTTGTTATATTCAGTGGAAGCATATTATAATGTTACTGTTATTTATAGACCCTAGTATGCATGGATTGTATTTTTTTCCTATATACCACGTCATTTTCAACACCTTGCAATTTGACATTCATATGTTCTCCCTTATGCAAAAGCATTCTTATATTTGTACACTTAATCATCATTGTCCACTCTAGGCATCACTAAGTTATAACATCCTGGTCCTTATCCTCCGTGTTTCCTTCTGGTGTCATACATGCCCCCAACCCTCCTTCCTTAACCATACTCACACTCAGCTTCATTCTGTGTACTTGCAGAATTGGGCTACCATCAGATAGTATTGTGCTGTCTATTTCTGGATCTTTACAATCAGTCCTGTTGAACATTCTGTACTCCTTCAGCAACAAATGCCCAATGTCTACCATATTTCTATCTCCTAATAACCTGTGTTCTCAACCTTAACTCTCAAAGTTCACTCATAAATGTTAGTTCATATAGTGAGACCATGCAGTATTTTTCCTTTTGTTCTGGCTAATTTCACTCAGCATAATGTCCTCGAGGTTCATCCACGTTGTTACGTGCTTCTTGACTTTATTCTGTCTTATAGCGCGTAATATTCCGTCATATGTATATACCACAACCTGTTTATCTACTTGTCAGTTGATGGACATTTGGACTGTTTCCATCTCTTGGCAAATGGGAATAATTTTACAATAAATATTGGTGTGCAAATGCTTCTTTGTGTCCTTGCCTTCAGTTCCTCTGAATATATACTGGTAATGGGGTTGCTGGATCATATGGCAGTTCTATACTTCGCTTTGAGAGGAATCACCAAAACTGCCTTCCAGAACTGTTGCACCATTCTACATTCCCACCAAAACTGCCTCTCTCTCTGCATCCTCTCCAGCACTTGTTTTCTGTTTTTTTTTGTTTTTTTGTTTTATTTTTTTGTAATGACCATTCTAGTAGGTGTGAGACGATATCTTATTGTGATTTTAATTTGCATTTCCCTAATAGCCTGTGATGTTGAGCAGCTTTTCATGTTTTTGAGCCATTTGTATTTACTCTTTGGAAAAGGTCTGTCCATGTCTTTTGCCCATTTTAAAATTTGGTTGTTTGTCTTTTTGTTGTTGAGTTGTAGGATCTTTTTATATATTCTGGATATTAAACACTTATATGAAATATGATGTCCAAATATTGTCTCCCATTGTCTGTCTAGGCTGCCTTTTACTTTCCTGACAAAGTTCTTTGATGCAGAAAGGTTTTCAGTTTTGAAGAGATCCTGTTTATCTAGTTCTTCTTTCACTGCTTGTGCTTTATGTGTAAGGTCTAGAAAACCACTGCTAATCACAAGATCCTTAGGATATTTTCCTACGTAGTCTTCTAAAACTTTTATGTTCTTAGCTCTAATGTTTAAGTCTTTGATCCATTTTGCATTAATTTTTTTACGAGTTGTGAGATAGGGATCCTCTTTCATTCTTTTGGATATGAATATCCTGTTCTCCAAGCACCATTTGTTGAAGAGGCTGCTCTGTCCCAGTTGACTTGACTTGACTGCCAATTAACCGTAGATGTGAGGGTCCACCTTTGAACATTCAATTCAATTTCACTGATTGCCACACCTGTATGGTTTTCCAGAACTATGCTGGTTTGACCACTGTAGCTTGTAATATTTTTTTTTTTCGGCTACAGGAATTTTTATAAATTACCATGCAGGTTGTTTCATTCAGTGTTCTAATATTATTGTATTACAGTTAGGTAGTATTGTGTGATCCATTTCTGAATTTTTACAATCAGTCCTATTGCACAATATGTATCCCTTCAGCTCCAATTACCCAATATCTACCATATTTCCATCTCCTGATGGTCTCTGTTACCAACTGAAATTCTCCAAGTTCATTTGCTAATGTCAGTTCATATTAGTGAGACCATACAGTATTTGTCCTTTTGTTTCTGGCTAATCTTACTCACCATAATGTCCTTAAGGTCCATCCATGTTGTTACATGCTTCCTGACTTTATTCTGTCTTACAACTGCATAATATTCCATTGTATGTATATACCACAGCTTGCTTAGTCACTCATCTGTTGATGGACATTTTGGCTGTTTCCATCTCTTGGCAATTGTAAATAATGGTGCTATAAACACTAGTGTGCAAATGTCCATTTGTGTCCTTGCCCTCATGTCCGCTGGGTAGATACCTAGCAATGGTATTGCTGGGTCATATGGCAATTCTATACTTAGCTTCCTGAGGAACTGCCAAACTGCCTTCCACAGCAGTTGTACCATTTGGCATTCCCACCAACAGTGGATAAGTGTTCCTCTTTCTCCACATCCTCTCCAGTACTTGTCATTTTCTGTTTTATTCTTAATGACCATTCTGGTGGGTGTGAGATGATATCTCATTGTGGTTTTGATTTGCATTTCCCTAATAGCCAGGGAAGTTGAGCATCTTTTCATGTGCCTTTTGGCCATTTGTATTTCCTCTTCTGAGAAGTGTCTGTTCATGTCTTTTGTCCATTTTGTAATTGAGCTGTTTGTCTTTTTGTTGTTGAGTTGAACAGTCTCTTTATATATTCTGGATACTAGACCTTTATCTGATATATCATTTCCAAGTATTGTCTCCCATTGTGTAGGCTGTCTTTTTACTTCCTTGACAAAGATCTCTGATGCACAAAAGTTTAATTTTGAGGAGTTCCCATTTCTTTCTTTCTTTCTTCTATACTCGTGCTTTGGGTGTAAGGTCTAGGAAACCTCTTCCTATTATAAGATTGATATTTCCCTGCATTTTCTTTTATATTTTATAGTCTTAGATCTAATGTTTAGGTCTTTGATCCATTTTGAGTTAATTTTTTTATAGGTGTGAGATATGGATCCTCTTTCATTCTTTTGCATGTGGATATCCAGTACTCTAGGTACCATTTATTGAAGAGACTGTTCTGTCCCAGGTGAGTTGGCTTGACTGCCTTATCAAAGATCAGTTGTCCATATATGAGAGGGTCTATATCTGAACACTCTATTCAATTCCATTGGTCAGTATATCTATCTCTATGCCAGTACCATGCCGTTTTGACCACTGTAGCTTCATAATACACCTTTAAGTCAGGTAACGTGAAGCCTCCAACTTCGTTTTTCATTCTCAGGCTATTTTTAGCTGTTTGGGGCAATCTACCCCTCCAGATAAATTTGGTTATTGGTTTTTCTTTTTCTGAAAAGTAGGTTTTTGGGATTTTAATTGATATTGCATTGAATCTGTAAATCAATTTAAGTAGAATTGACATCTTAATAATATTTAGTTTTCCAATCCATGAACATGGTATGCCCTTCCATTTATTTAAGTCTTCTGTGATTTCTTTTGACAATTTCTTATCATTTTCTTTGTATAGGTCTTTTGTCGCTTTATTTAAGTTTATTCCTAAATATTTTATTCTTTTGGTTGCAATTGTAAATGGAATTTTTTTCTTGATTTCCCCCTCAGATTGTTCATTACTAGTGTAATGTACAGATTTTTGAGTGTTGATCTTGTAACCTTCTGTAATATGTTTTAAAGTCAGGTTGAGTGTTGATCTTGTAACCTTCTGTAATATGTTTTAAAGTCAGGTAGTGTAAGACCTCTCACTTCATTTTTCTTTCTAAAAATATTTTTAGCTATTTGGGACACACTACTCTTCCAAATAAATTTGATCATTGGTTTTTCTATTTCGGTAAAGTAAGTTGTTGGGATTTTAATTGGTATTGCATTGAATTTATAAATGAGTTTGGGGAGAAATGACATCATAAATATATTTAGTCTCCCAATCCATGAATATGGTCAGTTCTTCCATTTATTTAGGTATTCCTTGATTTCTTTTAGCAGAGTTTTGTACTTTTCTGCTTTTCTGTGTATAAATCTTTTATGTCCTTGGTTTAATTTATTCCTAAATATTTGATTCTTTTGGTTGCTATTATAAATGGAAGTTTTTTCCTTGATTTCCTCCTCAGATTGCTCCTTGCTGGTATATAGAAGCACAACTGATTTTTGAGTGTTGATCTTGTATCCTGCCACTTTGCTGTACTCGTTTAATAGCTCTAGTAGGATTACTGTAGATTTCTCAGTGTTTTCTGATATAGGACTGCATTATCTGCAAACAGTGGAAGTTTTACTTATTCTTTTCCTGTTTCTTTTTTTTGCCTAATTGCTCTAGCTAGAACTTCCGTCACAATATTGGATAACAGTGGTGACAATGGGTATCCTTTGATTTTAGAAGGAAAGCTTTCAGTCTTTCCTCATTGAATATGATGTGAGATGTGGGTTTTTCATATATTCCCTTTATCATGTTGAGGAAGTTTCCTTCTATTCCTTTCCTTTGAAGTGTTTTCATCAAGAAAGGATGTTGAATTTTGTCAAATGCTTTTTCTCTATCAATTGAAATAATCATCTGTTTTTTCCTCTTTAATTTATTGATGTGTTATATTAATTGAGTTTCTTGAGTTGAACCACATTTGCATACCTGGGATAAAACCCACTTGGTCATGGTATATAATTATTTTAATGTTCTGCTGGATTCAATTTGCAAGTATTTTGTTGAGGACTTTTGCATCTATCTTCATTAAAGAGATTGGTCTGTAATTTTCTTTTCTTGTAGTATTTTTGCCTGGCTTTTCTATTAGGGTGATGTTTGCTTCAAAGAATAAGTTACTTCCCTCTTCAATTTTCTTGAGTTTGAACAGATTGGTACCAATTCTTTCTTGAATGTTTGGTAGAATTCACATGTGAAGCCATCCTGTCCTGGACTTTGCTTTTTTGGGAGTTATTTGATGACTGGTTCAATCTCTTTACTTGCGTTTGGTTTGTTGATGTCTTCTATTTCTTCTTGAGTCAATGTTGGTTATTCCTGCTTTTCTAAGAAGTTCTCAATTTCATCTAAGTTGTCTAGTTTGTTAGCATAGTTGTTCATAGTACCCTCTCATTACCTCCTTTATTTCTGTGGGGTCAGTATTTATGTCTCCCCTCCTAGTTCTGATATTATTTATTTGCATCCTCTCTCTGTGTTTCTTTTTCAGCCTCCCTAAGGTTGATCTACTTTATTGGCTTTCTCAAAGAACTGTCTTCTGGTTTTATTGATTCTTTATTGTTTTCATGTGCTCAATTCACTTATTTCTGCTATAATCTTTGTTATTTCTTTTCTTTTGTTTGCCTTGGGGTTAATCTCTTGTTCTTTCTCTATTTTCTCCAGATAAGCAGTTAATATCTCAGTTTTTGCTCCTCTTTTGTAATATAGACATTGATGGCAATAAATTTCCCTCTTAGCACTGCCTTTACTACCTCCCATAAGTCTTGACATGTTGGACTCTCATTTTCATTTGCCTTGAGATATTTACTGATTTCTCTTGTAATTTCTTCCTTGATCCATTGATTGCTTAAGAGTGTGTTGTTTAGCCTCCATAAATTTGTAATTTTCCAAGCTTCCTCCTATCATTGATTTCCAATTTCATTACATTATGATCCGAGAAAATGCTTTGTATAATTTTGATAGTCTTAAATTTACTGAGACCTGCCTTGTGTTCCAACGTGCATGACTCCAGGAGAGTGCATGACCACTTGAGAGGAATGTGTATCCGGCTGTTGTTGTGTACAGTGTTCTGTAAAGTCTAGTTCATTTATAATATTATTCAAGATCTCTGTTTTCTTATTGATCCTCAGTTTAGACATTCTATCCATTGATGAGAGTGATGTATTGAAGTCTCCAGCTACTATTGTAGAAGGGTGTTCTTCTCCTTTCAGTGCTGTCAGTGTTTGCCTCAAATATTTGGGTATACTCTGGTTCAGTGCATAGAAATTTAAGATTGTTATGTCTTCCTAATGAATTGCCCCTTTTATTAATACATAGTGTCCTTCTTTATCTCTTTTATTTTTACATTTGAAGTCTTATTTGTCTGATATTAGTATGCCTACCCCTTCTTTTTTCTGCTTTGTTTGCATGGAAGATCCATTTTTAACCTTTTGCTTTCAAGCTCTTTTTGTCCTTGAGTCTTAAGTGAGTCTGTTGTAGGCAACATATAGATTCATCCCTTTTTTTTTTTTTTGGTATGCTTTATGATGGGGTCACATTTCATTCTTTTTCCATTTGAGTATCCTGTTATTGCAGCATCATTTGTTGAATTTTTGTTTGTTTGTTTTTGTTGGTTTCTTTGTTTGTTTGGGAAGTGCATGGGTCAGGAATTGAACCTGGGTTTGCCACATAGCAGGCAAGAATTCTACCACTGAACTACGCTTGCATGCCCTATCCAATTTTTTTAAATTCATTCTGCCAATCTATGTCTTTTGATTGTGGTGTTTAGTCCATTAACATTTAATGTTATTACTGTGAAGTCTGTACTTTCTTCAACCATTTTTTTTTCTTTTAGGTTTTAGCTTTTCTAACTTACTTTTTTTTCTTTAATACTATTAGTTACCCTTCCCACTAATCTTCATTGCTGCACTCTTCTCCAAACCTCTCTCTCCCATCTTTTCCTATCTCTCTGAGCTCTCCCTTTAATATTTACTGTAGAGCAGATCTCTTCTTCATGATCTCTCTCAGTGTCTGTCTGTGAATATTTAAAACTCTTGCTCATTTTTTAAATTTTTATTTATTTATTTATTTACACGAGCAGGCACTGGGAATTGAACCTGGGTCCCCAGCATTCTGCCACTGAGCCACCATTGTACCACCCTCACTCATTTTTGAAGGACAGTTTTACCAGATATAGAGTTCTTGGTTGGCTGTTTTTCTTTTTCAGTATCTTAAGTATAAAATCCCACTGCCTTCTTGCTTCCATGTTTCTTGCTGAGAGATCTGCATATAATATTATCGAGCATCCCTTGTATGTGATGGATCACTTTTCTCTTACTGCTTTCAGAATTCTCTCTTTGTCTTTGACATTTGATAATCTGATTAGTAAGTGTCTTGGAGTAGATCTTTTCTTTTTGGGGTATGCTGTACTTCTTGGACCTGTGGTTTTATGTCTTTAATAAAAGTTTGGGAATTTTTGTTAATAATTTCCTCTATTGTTCTTTCTGCCCCTTTTCCCATCTCTTCTCCTTCTGGGACACCCATAATGCATATTTTTGTGCACTTCATGTTGTCATTCAATTCCCTGAGACCTGCTCAAATTTTTCCATTATTTTCCCGATCTGTTCTTTTGTGTGTAGAATTTCAGATGTTTTGTCTTCTAGTTCACTAATCCTTTCTCCTGCCTCTTCAAGTCCACTATTCTGTGTCTTCGTTTTGGTTTTCATCTCTTTTATTGTGCCTTTCATTACCCTAAGTTTTGCCATTTGTTTTTTCATGCTGAGAAGTTCTTCTGTATATCCTTCTGTATACCCTGTGTCTTCTTTGTATCCTTTTTCCATATTTTCCTTCACCTTGTTGAATTGATTTAGAAGATCTGTTTTAACATCATTAAATTCCTCCATCTCAGTTGAGGTGTTAGTTTGTTCCTTTGGTTGGACCATATTTTCTTTCTTTCCGGTATGAGTCATGATTTTCTGCTAGTGTTGAGGCATCAGATTTTCTTGCTTAGTTTATTCTAGAGGTCATTTTATCCCTTTTGCCTAGGGTTTTCCTGTTGGTTGGATTTGTTCTCAGTCTGTTTGTCTTTCTCACTGGCCAGATGTCATATTTGTTCTCCCCACAACCCCAGTCTTACCCCAAAACCGGGCACCTTCAGCAGCCTGCCTCAGGAGTGGGGGTAGGCATTAGGCACCACAGCAGTGCCACTGTTCAGGGTAAGCAAATTGGCTGTCTCCCAGTGGTCCTATGCTTTTCACTCTCCTGGAAAACCTGGATTTGTTTTAGGGCACTGCTTTAACAGTTGGGGTATTTGTGCTTCTTAGTCAAAATGGACAGGTTCCTGTGCATGGGGTATAGACCTACTCTAGTTGGCCTGAAATAATTTTCCCTGTAGACTCTGAAAAAGCACTTCAATTCTCTTGCACTTTCTGTTCTGCTCAGCAAATGGCGCTGTTTGCTAACACCTCCCCAGGTCAGGCTGACTGCAGGGTTCCTCTTCTTGTTCCTTCCCTGTGCCAGCCAGAATCTGTCTCAATATGGGTCTGAGTCTCCTGCTTTATTTGTAGTGGTGTATACTGTCAGCGTCCCTGTTTTTGTTCTTCCCCAGAAGAGATCAGGTCTCTCATTGCCATTTCTCACAGGTATGGATAGAGGACTTGGGGACAGCTGGAAACACAACTTCTGTCTACATTTTCTCATTCTCTGTCTCTTACTGACCTGGGTCTTGAAATGCTTTCCCCTGTTCCCCAGGCCTCCAAAAGATGAGGGTCTGTCCCACTGCTGTGAGAGAATTGTGTTCTGTGAACCCATTGTGAAGGGTCCCTGCTTCTGTTTCTCTGCCTGTCTGGCACTGAGGGGAGAGGACCAGTTGGTCTGGAATGGAAATTTCATACTTGATATTCTTCTACTTCTTCAACTCCAGATTTGTAGGGCCCTTCTCCAGTCCATATCCTCCTCCAGATTTCTGAAGAGTTCAGAATTGTTCTTTTTTAACACTGAGAAAAGGAGAGATTTTCAGTAGCTGTTTATGTCACCAAGTTGATGATGTCACCTCTATTTAAATATTTTGAGATCTGCTGCTTGTTCTGCTGTTTTTAGAAAACAGAACCTAGATTGGTTTGAAACCCAGGGCTTTTTGATGTTCATGAGGGATCTCTTGTACAACCATAGAGTTTTTCTGGTCTTTGGGTCAAATTTTGAGAGTGAAAGGGAGCTACTAATAATTATACTAGGATAGGCTTAAGTGATGACATATGGTCACTCTAGTTATATAAGACATGGCCTTTTTTACCACCTCCTGTGACCAAGAATAACCAAATATTCCCCATGTACTTTAGAGTGAGCCTTCTTTTTAAATTGTATTAATTGTGGCTGGTATGGTATCTCAGGCAAAGCATATCCTCAAATAAATACTTGCAAATTGAATAAATGTTTATGCTTTTTTTTCCTCTTTAAAAAAATATTTTTATTGCAAAATCTTCACATATATACAGTCATACATGGTGTACAATCAGTGGCTCACAATATCATCACATAGTTGTTTATCCACCCCCATGATCATTTTTAGAACATTTGCATCACTCTAGAAAAAGAAATAAAAAGAAAAAGGGAAAAAACTCATACATCCCATACCCCTTACCCCTCCCTCTCATTGACCACTAGTATTTCAATTTACCCAATTTATTTTATACCCCTTATCTCCCCTATTATTTATTTATTCTTTATCCATATATTTTTTTACTTATCTGTCCATACCCTGGATAAAAGGAGCATAGAAACAAGATTTTCATAATCATGCAGTCACATTGTAAAAGCTGTATCATTATGCAGTTGTCTTCAAGAATCAAGGCTACTGGAACACAGCTTGACAGTTTCAGGTACTTCCCCCAGCCACTCCAATAGACCATAAACTATAAAGGGATAACTATATAATGCATAAGAATAACCTCCAGGATAACCTCTCGACTCTGGTTGAAATCTCTCAGCCACTGAAACTTTATTTTGTCTCATTTCTCTCTCCCGTTTTGGTCAGGAAAGCTTTCTCAGTACCATGATGCTGGGTCCCTGCTCATCTTGGGAGTCCTGTCCCACGTTGCCAGGGAGATTTATACCCCTGGGAGTTATGTCCCACCTTGGGGGGAGGGCAGTGAGTTCACCTGCTGAGTTGGCTTAGAGAGAGAGGCCACATCTGAGCCACAGAAGAGGTTCTCTGGGGTTTACACTTGGGCATAACTATAAGGAGACTTAGCCACTACCTAACTGGAGGGACTCTGAGGCTCCTGCATTATATCCTGTCTGGAAGAATACAGGAGTGACTGTCCAACTTGAGTGTGAACTAGAATCTCCTGAAGGCCTTTTTCAAATTTTTTAAAATTTTTTATTTATGAAACATAACCACATACAAACACATTCTTACCATATAACCATTCCATTCTTGTTATATAATCAATAACTCACAATATCATCATATGGTTGTATATTCATCATCATGGTCATTTATTAGAACATTTGCATCAATTCAGAAAAAGAAATAAAAAGAAAACAAAAAAATTCACACATTCCCTTAGACCTTTGTACCAAATGTTTTTAAGAATGTCCATTTTTTAAAAGAACTTAGGGTTAAAAATTCTATTTTCCTCATATAAGGCTCAATTTCTGCCTTCCCTATTGTGATAATACCCATTGACCTATGATTTGAGCTTTGAAACCATTTTAATATGCAGTATATTATAAGGGCATTTAAAAACTTCAGTTATCTATTGTTCTGTCTAAAATAATTTTAAACTCCATATTGGAAGAGCAAGCCATTACGTTTGGTCAAACGTTTATGTCTTATCCAGGTAACTTATTTACTTTTGCTTTTTGCTAGAAGTTATTAAGCAACTCAGTAACTACTTAGCAATTTCCTTAAATCTCTTCTGAGAAAATAGAAAACCCAAGTCATTCAGTTTAGTTGCCTGATAGTCTTTTGTCAAAGATTTTTGTAGCATGGAAACTCTGAAATTCGGCTTAAAATTGGTGGCAATTTAAAATTTTTGTTTATGGCTTTAGAAACTTTCTTTCTTTTTAAACATTTGCTCTCTCCTTACAGAGCCAACTTATTATATATGACACTGAAAAGGGTTCAAGGATTTTTCTCCTATTTTTATATGAGGAAATAGAATGGTGTTTCTTGACTGGTTACCTCCTGAAAATAGTTGAATTTAGCTTAGTTCAGGGAATGTGAATTACAGTGTGGTAGGTTTTAGAAAGTCAGTTATGGTTTAGAAGGACTCTAGGTTGTAGATCAAGAACTTTGGTCTTGTCTTCTGGTCTGGTGTAGATTTTTTGAAAGAAATATTAGAAAATTTGGCGTTTTAGATCTTTCTAATTCATTTAATATCATATTTGTCCTAGTCTCCCTGTTTCTGATATGACAGAGTTAAAAACAGATTTGCTTTTTAAATCCCTGTTTTAAAAAATTCTTTTGGGGTGTGTGTGTCCTGACAATTTCATATGTAGTTCTTTCCCTTTTCCTTTTCTGCAATTCTAGTTCGATTTTTTTCTCTTGGTCTTTTAGCTTTTTCTGTTTGCTCTTATGTCTTATTTTATCTGCTGTTTTTTTCCCCCACTTGAGTGAAAGCATTTAGCAAGTCATCTTGTTTATTTTTACCCTAAATAGTCATGATACTTGTGGTAATAGAAACTTGCTTGAGTACTTCATGATTTTTTTTTTTTCCACATGGGCAGGCACTGGGAATTGAACCCGGGTCTCCAGCATGACAGGCGAGAACTCTACCACTGAGCCACTGTCACACTGCCTGTTTCACGAATTTTTTACAGTGGAACCAAATCCATGATCCTAAAGGAAGATATTATTTACTTGTTAATTATCTGTCTCTCCCTCTTGGAATGTAATCTCAAGGACTGGGACTCTGTTTTGTGTACATCTGTAGCTCCAGATCCTGGAAGTATGCTGGGTGCCTAATAGCTGTTTAAATAAATGAGAAATACTTCAGCCTTCTGATGGTTTACCAAGTCAGATATTATCGAGGGAGAATATTGGGGCTCCATTGCTCTAGAGGAAACTCTTGAACCTTGGCTGCCATTTGAACCATTAATGAGGGAGAAAGTACTTCTGAGTGATTCTTCTTGTAACACTGTAGGTTTACATTCTTTCCTTTGTAATGTTTATTGTTGTTAGACTCGATTTTACTACTTTATCTTAGGATGTTTTTTGCTGAAGGCAATAGAAACCTCATCTGAAGCTCTTTTAAACAACAAGGAAATGGATTATGTAGGAGAACAGGAAGTTCAAGAAATCTTCAGAGTGGGTCCATTGAACTCAGTGTTGTCATAGGAGACACAAGTTCATTCTGTTTTCTCCCTTACATTCTTGGCTTCATCCTTAAAGTTGGTTCTTTGAGTGGTTATAGGAGGACCAGTGTGGCAGTTTCATCCATATTTTCCTTCGTGTACCTCTAGTGGGAGAGAGACTGACTTTTCTTCCTTTAAAGACCTGAGCAAATCTTTTTTTCTAGAATCATTGATTCAAATCGGCCTTGGACTTCTCCTTCCTGAACAAAGGAGCTGGAATTACTATGACTGACCTGAACTAATCATCTCTGGTGAAATGGATGTTGAAATCAATTTCATTACCCACTAAAATTCTATATGAAATTAACATTATAAAATTTCTAAAGATTGTTGATTTCCTGAGCTCCAAGTTAAGACTTCCCAGAGTAATTAGGTTCATAGCCAAGAGGATGTTGGGTGGAATTGACCTTATCATAGTAATTGCTTCATTAGTGAAATTGCAGTATTTAAATTTTTTAAAAAAGGCAGATTTTGGTCTATCTTCCAAAATTTAATAAATAAGATATACTATTTTTTTTTATAAAATAGATATGTGAGTATTGTGACTTCAGTTAGTACTGTGACTTCCCCTTAAGTGTGTTTGCAGTGATAATAATCAGTATGTTTAAATTATTTAAATAAAATGAAATATTGTTGACTGGAAAAGTGGAAAAGATAACTAGGAAATCATGAAGCTTACTTAAAAAAATAAAAAGTCAATATATAAGGTAATGTGCATCTGTCACCTTAACTTACTAAAAGGTTTTTGATTTACTTGAACATAGAGTAATGGATTATTTTTGTTTGGCCAAGAATTCTCAGTAAATATTTAATAAGCAGCTTAGAAGCATTATGATATTATAGAGAAAGCATGGAATTAGGAATTGAAAACCAGATTTCTAGATCTGGTTCTGGACCTCAGGTACATGGTTTCTGGTAAAATATTTGGGCCCTCATTTCTTTTAGCTTTCTCAAAATGTCATCTTCTCTTCTTTGGTAGTATCAGTACTTTCTTGGCTATTTAATGACATATCTCTTCTCTAGAAGTGTGGCTTTTTAGTGGAATTAAGATCATATGCAACTTAAGTTTATTTGAACAAGGAGTAGATAAAGAATGAATTAAAGTTGTAAGACAGATATCTCTTCTGTCCTCAATGAATGCAGTGATTGTGGAAAACTATTTCTGTTTTGAAATAGAAATGATAATTCATTAGAAAGGCAAGTATGTTGTAGGTTTGAGCACATTACATTTTCCCATACTTTGTTTTTGATATACAAAGTAATAGATTTTAATCAATGTTGTAGGATTCTTTTAAGTATAACCCCAATATGCTCAAATTAACTTTCTTTAAAAATAATATTTAGATGTTAGGCATCACACCTCTTGGGAATTGGCCATGTGCACATGTTCTTGCCAAACAGCTGGAACTTGTAGTGGATGAAATGTTTCTAAAAGCTGTTGTTGGGTTGGGTGATGGGCCTGCATGACTTGGTGCACATGTGGGTGTCCAGTAGGGACATGGCATGGTACTTTATGAGGAAGACAAGTCAAAGGGAGGCTGAGAGGTTCATGCTGGTGTTGCATTGCAGCAACAGACATCCTGCTCCAGGCCCACACTATGGATGTGGTTGATGATGGGGTCAAAGAAGTCATACGGCCTTGCATTGAGTGCATCATCCACAGTTACCTGCTTGTGCGAGATGTCCTAGGTGTTCACTGCCTCCCCTGAGACACTGAGTGGTGCTGTGACTCCCAACACTTTTATTACCTTATTAGCCAAAGATGAGCTAATAGTGTCTGGGATCTAGAATGGTATCAGACTAGTAAATTTGTAAATAATACAAAGGACCATAAATTTCCTAGATCACCTGTAGTACCGTAGAAAGAGTTTTGGATTTAGAGTCATTGGACTAGGTTGAAATCTTGGTTCAGCTAGTTAAGAAGAAAGCCTGGTAGCTGAGTGGAATGATAATATGGACACTGGATCAAACAGATGTTGAAATGAGTTCAGTTGTACCTCTTACAGTAATAAATTTTTATAAAAGGAAGCTCTTTCAGTTTGGGTGTCTTTGGCTATAAGTAGCAGAATACTGAACCAAAACGAGCTTTTAAACCATAAGCTTTGCTTGTTTATCATATAGCAAGTCGTCTGGAGCGTGGGTAGTTCTGGTTTGGTTAATGATGTTTTCTGTGACACAGGGACTTTTCAACTTTTGGTTCTGCCATTCTTATCTTGTTCATTCATCTCCCACCATGTGGCAATACTAGGAGCAGTAGTTTTAAATGTTGTATGCTGTCATGATGACAGCTTCTGAAGAGAAGTACTCCTCCCATACTTCTTATATAGTAGGGAGAAAACACCATTCCCAGAAGGCCCAACTGCACGCCATTGGCTAGAATTGGGTCCCAAACTTAATCCTAAAAGCTATTCATTGGCAAGAAGAATGAGGGCATCATGAATGACTTAGAATCTTTTTTACATCCTTGGGACTTTTGGGTGGGGGAGGCATTTTCCTCAGTACAGTGCCTCATAGGTCTCTGCTGTCAAAGAAAAAAGGGGTAGGTTGGGAGGAGGGATCTGAGTTGGGAAGCAATGGTGAGAATGCCATGTTGCGTAGAGTCTAGTAGGAGATGCACATTAACCAATATGTCGTGATAATAGAATGTGATCTGTTCTATGATGGGGAAATGTATAGGGGGCTAGAGGAGAACAAAAGAAGAAAACCTAAGTCCTAAAGTTGTAATGATCAGGAAAGAGTTTCCTGGAGGAATTGAAACTTAAATTATTACTTAAATTTGATTAGAAGAATGAGAAGGTATCCTTCTGGCAGCTTTTATGATAAGAGGGCAGAACCTAGCCATCATGGTGTGCTGAGGCCCTTTTAAAAAAAATTTAGGGCAGTTGTTGGGTTCACACCCATTCAGACATGAGCCGCGTTATCTATAGCTATAACAACCTAATGTTCAAAGTGATGATGACCCTTGCTCTTCATGAAGATGCTATTTATAATAACTTTAAAAGTGCCATGTTTTTAATATGAACTCACTCTTTTTTATCTTTGTAAGATTCTCAGAATCAGAGGACTTGTAATTAATCTGTTCCTCTTTCATACTTCTTCCGTAAGTCTATTATTTACTTGATGTTCTGTTGTGAGTGTTTATTAATTACAATAGAGCTAGGGCAGAACAATAATGAGACTTTTCTACTCTGACTTTCATGCAAACTACATGCCTAGAGTTAAGGATTCTGCTATATTGTTTTATCTTTACCTGCATACTTCTAACACTGTTTCTTCTTGAGGTTTGATTGCATTAATTGGTTAATTTAGAAAATGAAAGAACTTAAACCAACACGTGTTTGTTTTTTTCCTAGTGCTTCAGAGGTGAGGCTCTATTTTCTGTTTTCTGCTGGTATTTTCACATTTTGTTTCTCTTTAAATAATACTAATATCTTAAATTATTTAAAAATTATACTACTTCCTAAGATGAGTACAGGAAATACGTAAATTCTTGGCTCCTAATCCTTATTCTCCAATCGTATAAGCATTGTAGTAGGCTATTTAATATTCTTTTCTTCCCCCCTTGCTATTTGGATATTTCACTGATGGGCGTCCCTCCCTGAACTAAACCACCCTTTAAATGTTAGAGTTGTGTTCTCAGAAAGAGAGCCAGCCAAGTTGCCCATATATATTCCACATGTAGAGAAGATGGATATGTGTTCTGTGCACTGCCATGCTTTTTAATTTCCCTATCAGTACCTTTAATAGTATAAGGTTTGATTACCGCAAAATATAGACAATAAACAGGGTTTTTGTTATTCTCTCTTACATAATGATAATAATTCCTTATTTTTTGTTTTCTTCACTGTCATCCTAGTAACCTTTGGTAAGGATCGTCAGAAGGCTGAATGCAGTTTTGTTTCTATGGGTATGCATAGGGGTCTTCCAGTTAACAGGGACATCCTGTTGTATAGCAGGACTAAAACCACTTTCATGTGGCTGCTAAGATACATAGCAAGATTCAGAAGACTAGCAATGCCTACCACAGTTGTATTTTTTCTTCCTCTTTTTGCTTGATGGGAAGTCTCTGGTTATTTAGAATATTTTTAAGCAATTGCTTTTTACCTCTTTATTGTTAAACATAAATAAAATGTTGTTAAAAGCCATACAAAAATGTATAGGTTATTGAATTATTTTAAGGTAAATGTCCTTGTAAGTACCACCCAAGTGAAGAAGTAAAACATTACCACCCACTCTGGAAACCCCCTTACATCCCCGTCACAGTCACAGCCCTTTCCCTGCCTTCACGACTAACCATTGTCCTGATTTTTATAATAATCTCTCCTTTACATTTCCTCATAGTTTTATCATGCAGGTGTTTATCTTTGGACAGTAAAGTTAAATCTTGCCTAATTTTAAAAACCTGATATTTATTTTTCAACAAAATTTACTTCTTAAAGCACCTGGGCCTTTTGACTTGCAGAAATTCTATAGTCTGGATTTTGTAGATTGCATATTCAAGGTGCAGTTCAATTTGTCCCTCTGTCCTTTGTTTTTCCTGAAGATGGGCGCTGGCCTTAGAGCCTTCCCAGGACTGTAGGTTGTGTAATATCCTTTAATCAGGAGGCTCAAAATGTATGCTGTTTTTTCTTATTGATGCTAATAGCCGTTGATACTTAATACCCAAGTTCATTATTTCTTTGGGTTTGGAAAATGATGATACTCTGTTTTATCATTTTTTCATCATTTATTAGCTAGAATAACTTTTAAAGGAGACCTTCTTCTCCTTTGTTATTTAGCTGCCCATTGGTTTCATTCATATAGGTGTCAAAAGAACTGCTATTACAACGAGAAAGAAGAAAGTTTATTAACAGTACCATTGTTGATTGGGCAGCACTAAGTAAAAACAGGTGTTCCAAAATGTCTAGAGGGCATTGGGAATTTTTATAGTCCAAAAAAGAAAAAAGAAAAGCAGTGTGTGGTGGTTTGAAGCTGTTATGTGCCTCAGAAAACATGTTTTTAAATTTAGTCCATCCTGTGGGTGGAAACTCATTGTAAGTAGGATCTTTTGCTGAGGTTATTTCGGTTAAGGTGTGTCCCTCCTCAAACAGGATAGGTCTTATCCTATTACTGGAGTCCTTTATAAGAGAAGGAAATTCAGACAGAGAGAGAAAGAAAGCTACAGGAAGTAAGAAGCTGAAATGAACGAAAGTAGAAGAAAAGGGAGAGACCAGGAGATTTCATGTTCCTTGCCATGTGACAGAGAAACCAAGGGTTGCTGGCAGCCAGGCTCAAGCACTGTAGTCTTTGAGGAGAAAACACAGCCTTGATGATGCCTTGATGGGGACTTTCTTTTAGCTCCAAAACCATAAGCCAATAAATTTGCGTTGTTTAATCCAGCCCTCTTCATGGTATTTATTTAAGAAGCCTAGGAAAATAAAATGTAGTGGTTATCAGGTGAGTTCTGTTCTGGTGGCTTATTTGAACATTGAGGCAGCAGGAAATTTGATCAAAGCTGATAATTCAGAGCTTAGATTTCTTTTTCTCATCCTATTTCTTATAAGCTTTAGGTTTCATTCTCTGAGCTGTAGATGCCTGACGTCTGATTGCATCAGCATAGGGTGTCCACCTTGTGCATCTCCTTTGCAAGGAACCATTTTGTAACCCAGAGCCTAAAAAGTCAATTTGAAGTTCCTTTCACCAAACTTTTTTAGAAAGCTTCGCTGATAAAGATTGATTTTGGGCTGTCCCACAGTGCTAGGGGCTATCCTAGGGTCCATGTAGCTGGAAAGGTCCAATGTCATGTCACATGGAGGAGGGAATATGTTACGCAACACTCAGAAAATGGATTCTATCAGAGGTCAGTGAGAAGGTTTCTAAAAGACACGAGATGACTATTATACAGGGGCAACCATATTTTGGGGTAAGTAAAGGTAGTCATCAGAGGTTTTATCCTGTAGGGCATCATAAGTGCAGGGCTTCTGATCGAAAGCCTGATTTACCAACGTGGTTGTGCAAGAGAGAGATTGTTGAACCATAGCCATTATTCTGGAAATAAAACAACTAATTAAAAATACTGTTATAAGCAGGAGAACGATCGACAGTGTTTGGATATGCTCATAATCTAGTTCCTAGTTCTCATGGTATTTGAATCTTCTCTTTGATGTCCTTAATGGTTTGTCCACCTGTGCCCTATTGATTTGACATAACAGCAGCATTGCTACCTCAGGGCGCGTGCGTGTCTGTCCTTGCTGACCATGAGGACATCACGTGCCCTGCGGTTTTTTAGGGCTACCCCTGCTAGGCTATATGGTTTGAGTGGTAAGTAAGGCCTTGATGATACCAATATAGGTGCCCTTAACAGTTTTTGACACATTTTGGATGGCTTTTTCAAGTTGAAGAATTCCATGAAGTCTAAATATACTTCTCAAAAAAGTTCAGCCCTTTCAAGGCTTTTCAGTTAATGGGTTGTATTCTGTAGTATCCCATTTAGTTCTATAATGGTTTTTGAGCTGATAAATGAAAGATCCCAGGTTGGCTACATTTTTTGTTTCTAATGGTCTTTCTTCTCTAAATCAGAAAGTAAGACTATTACGGGCATTTTTTTCCACATGGGAAGAAATAGCCTGTGTCAGCCAGACTGAGAGTTAAAGTACTGCCTGTAGGGTGAAAGTCTCCCTGGCGGCATTGGAGACGACTCCCAGGGATAAGTCTGGCCCTGGCACCGTGGGATCAACAATGCCATCCTGACCAAAAGGGGGGAAAGAAAGGTATCAGGGGCTGAGAGAGTTCAAATAGACTTAAGAGGCTACTCTGGAGGTTGCTCTTACTCAAACTTCAGTTAGACGTTGCTATCTATCATAACTTGCCAGATGCCAACCACAACCATTCCAGCCAATCCTAAAGAACACCTAGGGCAATATCTAAGATTCTAGAAAGGTGCCATGCACTAGGGTAACTTTCCAGAAACCTACACCCTCCAGATGGGTCCCTGGCCCAGATAAGTCCTGACACCGAGAGGGACCAGCCTTTCCAGAACATCAGGTAGTTCCATCCCCCTACCCCTTATTATTGACAGTCCTTCCAACATGAAAAAGATGGAATGGCCATAGCCCAAATACCCCTAAAAGTGGGAGAAAGATCGAAGGTGATAGTGGAGTTATACATAGAAGGAAATGTTTAACAAGCGAGTATGACTGCTGAATCATTATCCTGATATTTCTTTTAGTCTCCAGTATCTTAGAGCAGATAAAAGTAAAAACCTAAAATTGTGGAATTGTAACCCATACCAAACTCTGAAATCTGTTCTACAACTAATTATTGTGCTGTGTTTTGAAATTTATTGTTTTTGTATGTATGTTATTTTTCACATAAAAGAAAAGTTGATTGTGATGATAAAAAAATTTTTTTTAACCTTTTAATATGCTTGAACGCTGCAAGAAAACATCAGCTGACAGAGCATCTTCTCATGTTTTCTTGTAGTATTCAAGCATATTTTTGAGATTCTTGGTTCTATTTTTCTTCCTCACTTTTAATTGCAACTTCTCTGAGTTGTTCCTATCTGTTCCATTTATTTATTTATTTATTTATTTATCATTTGGGGTATTAAAAAAAATTGTTTTCTTTATTCCCATACACCATTCTACCACCAACATCTTGCATTGGTATGGAACATTTGTTCCAATAGATGATGGTGCAGATTTATAATTGCACCACTAACTAAAGTCCATGGTTTAATCTAGGGTTCATTGTTTGTCTTAGTTCACTTTTTTATTATAAGCCCAGTAAATTCTACTCGGTTTGGAGCTCTTCCTGAAAGGATTTCTGATAGATCTACTTAAGAGTTCCTAAAGGTTGAATCACTCCCTTCCTTTAGACCTAATTTGGAACTCATTGCCAGGAACTCAGATGCTGTTGGAGGGCGCAAAATACCTCCTGGTTTCTACTGCTGTTCACAAAATTACTTGTTGTGGTTTTCAGAAAATATCGACCTTTTTGAGATAATCTTGTTTTCATGCTCATCAAATGTCTTTTTATTT
>PVIY010014445.1:41586-56826 GCA_004026745.1 Myrmecophaga tridactyla
TTTTTTTTTTTTTTTTTTTTTTTTTTTTTTTTTTTTTTTTTTTTTTTTTTTTTTTTTTTTTTTTTTTTTTTTTTTTTTTTTTACTATCTAGTTGCTTTGTGTTTTTGTTTGTTTGTTTTGTGGGAATTTGGGAAGATCTACAATTGCTGCCACTGTGCTTCCATCTTAATAGAATCCTCTGTATAAAAATTTAAATGCCAGGAAACAATTGCATTTTTCTTCCTCAGTGAGATGAACTTGTCACCAATTGGTATATCAATTAGAAGTGACTATTCTACTTTTAGAAATTCTCATGAGGAACACAGGCTTAAAGTGAATGGAAGACACATTGCTTTTACAGCTACCGTAATCTTTTCCTTTGGAGTTTAGATTTCACTAATCAGAGTGCTTCAGAGCCTGGCCTTAATAAAGTGAATCTTTATCACCTTCATTGTCCTTCAGAATTCAGTGAACATTTTGTTTTAATTTTGACTTCTAGTAATTGAGGCTATAAATCCTGAGTGGCCTTCTTTGCTTGCCCTAGGAGAGATTTGCTTTTGTCCTGTGAAGTTCCACTAGGCTATACTATCTCAAACCTAGTCTCACCCCAGAGGTTCTTTTAGCTGGTAGTTATATGGGATGGACCTGTTTTGTTTCGTTTTGTTTTAATTCAGGTGTTATCTATGAAGCTTAAGAAATAAAACTGCAAAGTGGATTGAAGTCCTTTCCACTTCCCATTCTCTCTCTTACGTGTGTGGTAACCACACTCCTAAGAACAATCCTTATTATACCTCAGCATTTTTGTTCTCAGAATAATGATTTTGAGATATATTCATGACAATAAATGTGACTGTCATCCATTTATTCTAAAATTCATCTGTTATTTCCTAGGGTGGACATTTTGGATACTTCACTCTTATAATGCTACAGTGAACATTCTTATACATGTTCATTTGCACACTCATGAATTTTTCAGAAGTGTAATTGCTGGATCATAGGGATTGAGTTTTCTAGGTCTTGAGCACCTACATTATCAAAAGTGGTTTTGTTTTAAGTTCTGTCCCTTTATTTGTATCTGAGAGGTCATTCAACTTTAGTGCTTGTCTCGTCCCCAGTAGCTTTTGCAAAACTACTGCCTTTACCATGAAGCTCCATTGATTTTCCCAGTGTAAACTTGGGTTTCTTCAGCATTTTTACTGTCCTAGTGAACACATCATGGAGAGAATTTTAAATAGATTTTCAGGGCTTTTCTTTATCTTTCTCAGTTTTGTCTGGAAAGAGCTTTTTCAACCAATTCTTTCAGGCCATTTGCACCTCTCAGTTCATGATTTCCATAATCTTCCAGATTTGGTGCTAAGCAAAGATCTTCTGCATCTGGCTATTGTATTTTAAAACGAAACTGACACAAACCAAAGTAAATAACCGTCTCTGGTTTTGATGTCAACATGAGTGTTCATTGTTATTTATTTATTTATTTTTACCATAGAGCACATTTTGTCACAGATAGTACCCATCCATTGATGTTGGATAGATAGTTTTTGCCATGTATGTCCATACTAATTATCTTGAATTTTCTAAATGCAACTCTACATTGCTTTCTTCAAAATTATGACTGTTAGGCCCAGAAGATGTAATTTTGTTTTCTTGAGATTTTGTGACTGGTGTCCTCCCAATATTTCTTATGTTGAATGTAGTTGTCCTAGAAAATGGATAAACCCCTTTCTTTTTTGCTCCATTTTCATTGTCTGTCGTAAGGTATTTATTTTTCCAACCATCATGGTGCTGTTATGTTTGGACTCATATGTTAAAAAGATCATTCTGTTTACTGGGTTGAGACTAACATAGACAGGAACAGAGGTTGTTACTGAACAAAGGCTGTGCATTCTTGTGCCTGACACCCTCAATAACCAGTGCATATTGGAGAGGAGATGGCCTAGCGGCCCAAAATCTATCTCCCTGAACTGCAGTATTTCTGATAGTTTTATTAGGGAAAAAGATGGGCAGGGTTTAGGATAATGAGCAGCATGGCCCCAGATGATGTAATTAGAGGTGATCTGATTAATGAACATGTACAGATTGATTACATGCTTAGAGAACATATGTAAGAAAATGGCGGAATGAAGTATAGGTAACTTGTAGGTTAAAGTATAAGCTACTGTGCATGTCAGGCGGGCCCACTTTGGTTAGACCCAGTCTCAGTTATCAAGATAACTTTGTACTTGGAGTGGGTCAGTTCTGGGCTGACACAGGACCCTTCATTAATAAACATTAGGAGCTCTCTTTAGTGATTATAAGACTCTAAAGTTGAGCGACTGGATAACTGGGTACAAATAAAGGATAGTTAGGAGGTTTTTACAATCACAGAGGCAGAAGATAAAGGCTAAACAATCATTATCAGAGATCAAGGCAGCTGGATTACAATTTAGAGATTTCAGGAATTTCCCTCTCTCTGTTCCAATACACTAGAAAGCAAAAAGAAATATCTGTGTAATGATTCAGTAATCAAAATTATTCCCTAAACCCTGATTTCTTGGTTATACGGTAGAAGTGATGCTGGACAGCCCCAGGAGTTCTCGGAGAAATCAAGATGGCAACCAAGGGCTGGCACTGTGAGGGTTGTTGACTTAGTTTCAAGAAAGGATTCAAGGACTAGTCAGTGTGTACAGCCAAATAGTTTAATAAGCTCAATGCCAGAGAGTCCCCAGAGTTCTAGCTGGATGCTAGAGAGCTCTGAGAACTCTCTGCTGGATGCCAGAGAGCCGCGGGAATTCTGGGAGAAATCTAGACCCCAGCCAGGGTCTGTCCCCTGAAGGTTCTTGACTCAGACGCAGGAAAGAACTTGAGGGCTAGTCAGTATGTACACCCAAAGAATCCAAAGACTAGCCAGTGTGTACAACTCAAAACTTTAATGCATAGTGAAAATACCTGCTTGAAGGAAGATGACCATGGGCATTCTCCAAAGGAGAAGAAGCAGTTCAAGGTTGGGATCTTTGCATTGTAAGGATTTGGAGGGGCCCTTCCCCCTCTGGCTGTGCTAATAAGGGATTGATGAGATGCACTTTTCGTTGGCTCTTTTTAGACTTTAACCTGAATGAGGGCTAGGTGAGTACACAACAAAAGGAACTTTTTGTTATGGGTGTTGGGGTCATTTCTCCCTCCCACCTACCCTATCTGACCTGCCTCAGAAGGAAACACAGGTCTTAGCAGTGGAGGTAGTGAAAAGTGGTTGGAAACTGGACATATTTCTCAGGTACAGCAAGCACGTTTGCTTATGGATTGGGCATGAGAGAACATGATATGTTAAGAATGACTCCAAGATTTTTGTAAAGAATCATTGGAAGGGTGGGCTTGCTTTTGATCAATTTGCCTTTAATTTACTGGAGTATCTTTTCTGAATCACAAAACAAACCTATGGCATTTAGGGACCTAACTCATAATTAACAATCCCACCAATTCAGTATCTCCTGGAGGCATATCTGGCCGTACCCTACAGGAGTCAGCCTCCCAGAATTACAAGGAACTCAACCCCACCCTCACCCCCAGGCATCTGGAAAATGCCAGTTTCCTGACCTCAGGGACAGTGGCTATAGTAGCCAACCTGGCAGGATTCAGAGAGAACCATTATCCTGTAAGCCCAAAGAATCATTCTAATTCTGTGTACAGTAGTTTCCTTTGGAGCCATGAGGCTAGTTTCACCCACGTGGTACTTTCTTACTGTGTTTCTCATTCTCTCCCCAATGTGTGCACACAGCAGGTATCCGTTACCTAATTTCTGAAAGCCACTTCCTTCTTTTCCTTTCCATCCCTCCCGCCTCTGGTCCCACCCCCTTACCCTGTCAAGTTTTCCTTTCAGCTTCTTTTAAAAATCATTTTACAGTTTTCATTGGAATTCCCTTCTATAATGACCCAACTTTCCCTAAACCTTTAGCGTCTTCAGAGAAGACTGTATCCTTATTCTCACTTTAAGGCAGTTTTTTTTTTTAACTGAAGTTACAGAATCCTTTTTTGAAATTTTCCTACACAGACCCTTGATAAATAAAAGAGGTGGTCTCATAGTCGTGACTCGGGGTCGGTTGCAGTGGAAGAGGAGGAGAATTGATGTGGTAGATAGGTTCAGGTGTCAACTTGGCCAGGTGAAGGTGCCTAGTTTTGTTGCTGTGGACATGAGCTAATGGCATGTGAAGCTGCTCTGTTGCTGATTACATCTGCAGTCAGCTAGAAGGCATGCCTGCTGCAATGAATGACGTTTAATTGGCTGGTACTTAAATGAGAGAGCACAGCCCAAGCAGCTCAGCGTACTTCATCTCAGCACTCAACAGCTCAACCCAGGCCTTTCTCAGTGCAGAAAGGGATCACCCCAGGGAAAGTTGTTGGAACCCAGAGGCCTGGAGAGAAGGCCAGCAGAGATTGCCCTGTGCCTTCCCATGTAAAAAAGAACCTCAGTTGAAAGTTAGCTGTCTTTCCTCTGAGGAACTATACAAATTTAACTAAATAAATCCCCTTTTATTAAAAGCCGATCTGTCTCTGGTGTGTTGCATTCCAGCAGCTAGCAAACTAGATCAGCTGTCCTGGGTTTGGGGACCTCGGTGGACATCAGGGGTACCAGGTTCTGGCAACCCTTTCAAGGCAGGCCACCTCCCCTCCCACACCCAGCATATCCACCCCTCTTTGCAGGGGTGGATGCTGATCCTCCCACAGGACTAGTCACCGCTATTTTTGCCACCTCCTGATCTTTATTCTTCACCTTTATTTCTCTGGGCTCTGCAGGCCCATTTCATCCTTCTCTTAATAGATCTAGAACTCCTTGAGATCAGTGGTTATCTTTTTAGCTTTATTTTCCGTTGTGTCTGGCATGTGGTGAGTGGATTATGGATGGAGTGAAAAATCAGAATGCTGAATTTACTGATTTTTTAATATACAGTTGTTCTGATAGATGACTCCAAGAACTTGTATTGGCACTTAAGCTCAGAGTATAATGGAAACCAATTGAACCTGGAATCGAGTGGGAATTTCTTGACTGATTTTAAAATGGCCACTTCATCAGGGTCTGATAATTTGTCACATCTAGAAACACTATAAAGAAATTACTGCTTGTGACTAAGAAGAGTAGCCATTTTCATCATCTGTGTGAGTTGTGCCTACTCCGCTGGCCGTATTTGGATTCCCCTTTTCAAGGTGCTATGAAAGCTTTGCCTCTTGGATAACATTCTTCTCACGGGGCTTAAAGTGTACAAATTCGTTTTCATTTTGTTGGTTAAAATCACGCTTCTGTCTTGTGATCCTGAGATAAAACCTGAGTCACTTTGGATTCTCCTGATAACCCCATTTAAATATATAAAAGTTCATTGTGGGTTATTTTTCAGATTGATAAATCCGATCAAGTCTTAGAGTAGCTTTATTTTCAACTATGGGCAACTCAGAGCCTAACCGTCCTGGCGGTAGTCATGTAGGTAGACAGTTTCAGTGCTGAAGACGTCTTCTCCTTGACTGGTTATTCCCGAGTTAGGAAGGTTATCATGGTTACTGACCCATACCAAAGGTGTAGATCCTGGTGTTTTTCCTTTTACATTCTTTGCTTAGATGGTTTTGTGTTTTCTATGGCTACATGCCAACATATACATTTTTAAAGTAGGTGTTCCTTTATTTAATAATTTAAGCGCAAAGAACACTCACATACAGAATAACTAAAAATGTGATTGCTTTGTATAGAAACCTATCGATTTGCCTCTCTTCCTGGTGCTATTGTGAGGAAGAGTTTTTATGAGTGCATCAGTATGCATTTAGAAATATTTTAAATATTGGATGTATATTTAAGAGAGACTTTCTTCATGAGACAAAGTTTTGGTTGAAGAATTAAACATTATTGCAAGTCTTTTTTTATAGATTAAAGATAAGGGATAGCAGAAATGAACATGGAAAAAGAAGCAACATTTCTTCCTTGCCTGCTACTTATAGAGAACTATTTTTCTTTATCCGTGAATTTATTACTCTGCTATTAATTGTTTTGTTCACAAGACTAGGAAAACAATAATAGCCAAATATTAAATTATTTCTACTTTAAAGAAGTCTACTAGTCAATATATTATATCAGTCAATATATATTGAATGTTTTCTACAATATTTAGTAAGCAATCAAAATCCAACTGATTTCTGTTCTGAAATGTAGTGTTCAAGAAACCAGGAGCTCTTCGGTGCTAACCTGAGCTCCAGTACTAACTCTGTGTGGGACTTTGACCTTGGCCCATCTTCTTGAATCTCAGTTTTCTCATCTGCAATATGAGGGAGTGATATTATGTGATCTTTAAGTATTTTCTATGATGGTGTGAATTTTAAGGTTATATAGAAATTATTACTTGCTTTTGGTACTTTCCGGAACACAGGAAAAGCCCTCTTTATGTTTTCTGTATTATTCAAGTTAATGCTCTAGACAAGCATAAATCATTATTTTAATTTAGAAAGATCTTTTAAGAAAATTTGAGGCATTACATTAAATTTAATTAGAACTTTCATTTTACTTAACACTTCAAGGGCCATCTAAAATGAAGACATGGAAATTCACACTGTTTTAAAGTTTCTTAAGGTGTTTTTCTCATTAGCATTTATATTTGAAGGATAAGAGCTTTTGAAATACTTCCGTGCTGGGTATATTCCTACAGAATTTTTTGGGTCAGGCTTTTATTAACTTGAACAACACTCACAAAGTAAGAAGAGCAGGATGTAAGAAGTGAATGTTTAGAACAAGAATACTCTTTTAGAAATTGTGTTAAAACTTTCGCTACTCTATTTGGTCAAATATAAAATGTGGCATTAATATTCACTATATCTGGGCTTTGACTTTTGGCTTAAGGTTTTTGTTCTGTCCTACAGTTTTAAAAGCCAAAGTCAATAAAAGCATAAAGTACTACTTTTAATAAATTACTTAATCAAGCATCTCTATTTTGAACTTTTTCCCCTAATTATCCAGTGTTCTGCTGACTCCCTTAAAATGAGTCCTGGATTCATTTTATGACCCAGTGTAGTGTTTATTTGCTGTCACCAGAACATTGTCCCCGGGCTGTTATACGTTGGCTGCTGTACTGGTTTCAAATATGTTATACAACTAACTACGTAATGGTTCCCTAGATAAAGCACGTTAAGTGGTCGCCACAGTTATTGCTGTTATTCTAGGGTTGTTGGTGATGCTGCCTCTTGTTTCCACACTGGTATTGTCATGGCCTAGTGAAGTGTTGCTCCTCTCTGGAGGACTTAAAGTTTAGCACTTAATTGGATTCTCTTCAACTCTTGGGACTGCAGCATCCGCTATCATCAACTTTCACTTTTGAATACATTTCCAAAATCTGCCAGCCTGCTTCATTCTCAGCCAACATACTTGCATTTTCTGAGGCTTTAGTGGGCATTACTGGAACCTCAGATTTAGTGGTTTTTTTGTGAACCTATTAACTTCTATCCCAATACTCAGCCAGCTTGCCTGACTGTTACTGGCACCACTGTTGTTTTATTTCTGTAAGCCACTGATCAGCAAGCTGTGACCCTTGAGCCAGATCCGGCCTGTTGCCTATTTTTGTAAATGAGGTTTTATTGGAACACAGCCACACTCATTCATTTAAGTGTTATCTGAGTCTGCTTTTATGCTTCGTTGGCAGAGTTAAGTAGTTGCAACAGAGATCTTAGGACCAGCAAAGGCTAAAGTTTTTATCATCTGTCCCTTTGTAGTAAAAATTTGTTGCTCCTACTGCCTTAGCCTCGAACCTTGACATTATCTTTGATTCCCCTTTGGGGTGACCAGGTATATTCTATCAAGAGAACTTATCTTTTCTTTAATCTTACCTTTCGTGATTTTTTGTTTGTTTTAGATCTTCCACTGAGTTCAGGTACTCACATCATTTTACTTAGTATGTTAAAGTCATTTCCCATCTCTCAGCTTCCTTTCCTCTTTTATTTCATTTTATACTATGCTGCCAGCGCTGTAACTTGCAAAGTTTGGTTTTGCTCTATGACTACTCTGCTACCAAAACTTCAGAGATTTCACAATTACCCACTAAATTAGATATAAATGCTTGAGCCCCGTCCTTAAGGCTGCCTCCATAATATAAGTCCTAGCAGTATGCTGTATACAGAACTTCTTTCTGTAATGAAAGAATCTTCCTCTACTTTTCTGCTTCCTTGTCTTTGTCCTTGTTGTGGCAACTGCCTAGAACTTTCTGTACATCCATTTCCACCCTTTCTTCCTGCTGTCTGGCTGTGTACTCCCCCGACATTTTCCTGTTAAGCTTTTCTCTTTTTTCTATCTGGACATTCTTTTTCCTTCCCATATTATGTTATCTGTGTAGCTTGCTGCCACTAAGGGCATTTTACTTCATGTTGCATGGTTTGTATTTTTTAATATCTCATCTTTTATAAACTGTAATAAACTTGCTGGATGCAAAGTCCATGTCTTCCTCATCATTGTGCTCCCTGAAACACATGCCATTATGTCTTGGATGCATTTAATGTTGAAGTACTTGAATTACATTATAGAAGCAAACTTTTAATTTAAATTTAATTATTAGTGATCTCAGTGTCTCTCTGGGATATTTGACAATACTTCTCAGGGCTATAGGTACGTAAAGTTCTTGAAGAAACCAGATGTGGTTTCCTTGTGAAGTTTGCTAATGAAAGTGGAAAGAGCTTTTCATTGATAAGGTGTTTCACATTTACTACTAGGAAAGTATTTGTGTGCAATGATGTGCTTGGTTCTGATAAAAAGGTAAAACCAGGCAGTGGGTCTGGCCGTAATTCTCTTGGATATGTTATGCAGTCTACCAGAGTTAGATTTTTTAAATAAGATTTTTCAGAATTCTATGTATAAAAATCATATCAAGTTCTCTAAGAAGTTGTTACATGTGCTATTTAAATAGTATTTTATGTTCTGCCTGTTCATTCATTTAATCACTCTGTATATAACGTTTTGATATAGTAAGTATTGGTCGCAAATATCTAGTACTGTTACCCTCAATAGTTTTTGTTGGCTTCCAGTTCTGAATTTTTCTTTTCTTGGAACAGTCCATAAAAGTTTAAAAAGTTTGCCAGCTATCAAGACTTTCACATCAGAGTAGTATTGTCTAAACGTCACATGTCCAGAAACTGGGCTATTGATACCTCTGGCTTTGGTATTGGTTTCATATACTTAGAGGTTTTTACGGGAACCGAAACCCACTTTAATACATAAAAAACAATATCTAAGCATCCAGCAATAAAAGCAAACAGCAACACCCAAAACACCCCAAACATCATGTAATTGAAAAGGAATTCTAGATTTTAAAATGGGCAAAAGATATGAATAGTTTCTAGGAAACTAGAAACCAAAGTTTCTACTTTGGTCACCACTGCCCCTAACATAAACTCAAAGTTTGTTGAATGCAAAAATGCCTAAATGAATGAATAATATCTGTATAAAAAGACATTTCAGCTTCCTCATAAGTAAAGAAATGGTAAATAAAATAACTATAAAGATATACCTTTGGACTAACAGCTCTGCTTCTTTGAATTTATGCTAGGGAAATAGAGTATCTAGGCATAGATTTCACACCTAGTTTTCTATAATCCAGAAATACTTTCCAAAGATACATGTAGTAGGATATTCATTGTAAAATTCCTTATACCAGTGAAAATTGGAGGTGACCTAAATGCCTATCAGAACAAGAATGGCTAAGGTATATAGTACGTCTGCACAGTAGAATGCTATGTAATGTTTTAAAAGGATGCGGATGATCTCTAGGTAAAGAAAAGGAAAGGTATACAAGATATATTGGATGGGAAAAAAAGTACAAGTTGTGTAATAAAATGTAGATTTCCACCTTTGTATATAGTGTACATTATTTATGAGCACTGGTCTGCTGACGCAGTTTTATGCCTGCGCGTGTGAAGGACGGCCAGGAAGTAACCACGCACAGTCAGTGCCTGTGGTGGCCTCTGGGGAGCAGGACCGGGGAGGGGTGGGAATTCTCAGAGTATGTGTTGTATCTTCTATGTTACTTGTTTCTATATTACTGTTGGAGTTTTTACTTATTTAGTTTTTAGTATATTTTACTTATATGCTGAATAAAAGACTAGGAAAGAATGCAGTATATTTTAGGAACTTTTCATTAATATTTCAGATAGTTGTCTATCTGGAAAATTATTTTTTTCAAGAATAACTTGAAATTTCCTTTGGAATCCTGTGTAAGTGTTTTCTTTAAATTGGTAATGAGAAGATAAGAAAAGATATTATCAGATTGAACTGCTATTGTGTTCTTTACTGGTATGATAAATATACACCTCTGGTACAGAAATCTTATTATGTTTTCTTTAAGCAGTGATAAGAACATCTTGTTTCATCCTGGATAGGCCTGTTATTATTTAAAGAACTTTATATGCACTCTGCATCAGTTTCTAGGGGTACATTTGTGAGCAAAAGAATTCTCATTTTTCTCTTCAATCTTGTAGAAAAGCCCAAGAGGAGAACAAGAAAGTAGTGCTAGCTGGATGTGTTCCTCAAGCCCAGCCTCGTCAGGACTACCTTAAAGGACTGAGTATCATAGGGGTAAGTTTCTATCTGACAGTAAAAAGATATAATCTTTCAATTGCTATATGTATATAATTTTTGTTTTTATAGGTTATTTACAAGCTATGCTTTACTAATGACTATCTAGAACATACTTTCCACATTGCTCCTGAAACTCTCATATCTGTATCACTTAAAAAAAAAAAAGAGGTTTTTATTGTAGTAACATGCATACAACTCAAAATTTCCCATTTTAACCACTCTCAAGTGTGCATTTCATTGGTATTACTTACATCCATAATGTTGTGCTGTCATCACTACCATCCATTACCAAAACTTTCTCATCACCCCAAGCAGAAACTCTTGTACTCATTATAGTACAGTGAACCTGTACTATATTGTGATACCTCCTTATTCTGCCCCATCCTGCCCTGGTCTCTGGTAACCTCTAATCTACTCTTTCTCTATGCCTTTGCTTATTTGGGTGTTTTGTATAAGTGAGATCATACAGTATTTTTTCTTTCGTTTCTGGCTTATGTCACTCAACATCATGTTTTCAAGGTTCATCCATGTTGTAGTGCATATCAGAACTTCATTCCTTTTTATAGCTAAATAATATTCCATTATGTTGATAACCTACATTTTATTTATTTGTTTATGGGCACTTGGGTTCTTTACACCTGTTTGCTATTGTGAATCATGCTGTTTGATTGAGTCCCTGCTTTCATTTCTTTTGGATATATATCTAGAAGTGGGATAGACAGGTCATATGGTAAATCTCAGTTCATCTTTCTGATCTGTAAGAGTTTTTACCTTAGCAAAAGAGCAGTTCCTAGGTTCCCTAATTTAAAAAAAGACTAACACAATAAAAAGCCATAGCATGGAATTTAAGATTTTTAATATCCTGGTCTTTGCCTGCTTGTCCAGTAACATGCCTTAGAATTTTTTCCTACTGTACTGAGCTGCTTTTCATCACCCTGAATATCGGTGCTTCTTTTGGGATGCCCACGTCCATTTCACTCATTCCCCATGTCTTGGCTCCAATGTTACACATTCTGGGAAGTCTTTTCAGACCTCCCCATGCAGACCTTGATGATCCTGTCTTTGGGTTCCCTTTGCTTACTGTGCTGTTAACTGCCATTTACTCTCATAGCACTTCACATGGTTGTGATTTTAGGTTTACTTATATGATTATTTGAATAAAGGCTTCTGCTCTGTTTAAATTGTAAGCTTCATTAGGAAAGCTTTAGAAATTTTTTTCTTCACTCTCACTGTTTCTCTACCTTTCCTGTGATGCCTGACACACGGTAAGCACTGTCAATTGACCAATCTGCTATGTCTTCCCATTATACCGTGGTATTTTTGTTGTTGCCATGTTTTTTCCTTTCTGGGCAATCAGCTCTGTGAAGACGGAAGACTACTCTCTCTCTCTCCTTGTAATCATCTCTAGTCAAAAAATGACTGAAGGTAGTTGTCATTCGGTCCATATTTGTTGACCTAATGGTGCTTCTTCTTTACCACCATTCTACTGAAGCTGTATTCAGTAAGCTCACTAGTGATCTCCTTTAAAAAAGGCTTTGTTAATTTATATATATATAATTTACTCATAGAAAAAAATTATATGAGTGCTTGGCATCTGGATTGAAATTTGTAGTGGATTTTCCTTATTTGATTTAATATTCACAGGTTCTTATATTGGATTCTCTGTGTAGTGATCTTGTTTTCTGCTATGAAATCTTTGCCCCACTAGTAAATTTAATACTCTTTGAACAAACGTTCTCACTTTAAACAAACAGAACCTGAATGTTTGGTAACTTGAGTTTGTTTTCACCATTTGCCTACATACATTTTCATTTCTCTTGGTTTGAGGCATGAAAGAATAAGGGACTCCTGAGTTATCTTTCCATTTCAGACTTACTTTCTTCATAAACATAGACCTACTATGTTAGGGAAATAGGAAACTACTTAAACTCTGTTTGAAATGGAATGTGGTAAAAGCTTGGGGTTCATCTTAGATTTCATCCCAAGAAATTAAGTTACTGGAGTAGCAGATTTTCTCCTGTATGGGAAAAGCCTCTTTATGTAGATTGGGGTAACATTTTTTTGAACTCCATTGTGTTCAGGGAAGAGCCTAGGATACATTAGGACCTAGGGGAATTCTGAAGATGGGGTGAAGGCAGGTGCCAAATATGCTTCTTGTGGAAGGTCATTTTCAATGATGATATGACCCTGAGGCATGGGCATGTAAACGTCTGGTTTTCTGTTTAATCTAGCACCCTTTGCTTCTGTCACTTAGTCTCATTACCATTAAAATCTTTCAGATTTATATTATTTTTCTCATTTATAATTGGAGAAATAGTAACACAATAATCATTGCAACTTTGTTTTTCTTCAAGGTTTAACTTTTGCATTTTACTTAACTATAATCTCAAAACTATTTTATATTCTTAATTTGTCCGTGTTATTGGATGAGTTTTTTTAACCGTTTGAAAGCCTGTTCTTATGTTCTGTTGAAGGAAATAACAAATTTATGTAACTGTTTCTTAGTCATTAGATAACAGAATTTTCTAATTTTTTGGAAAATATGTGTATGTAGTACATTAATGCCCAAAGTAGGCTTTTTATTTTAAAGCTATATTATGAAAGGTTCTCCAAAGTGGAAAACAGTGTTTGAATTTTAGTTTAAGTATATCTTCACCAACATTTGGTATTATTCTCAAATAATAAGATTCTTTGTCAACATTATTTTGTAGAACATTTTTTTCTGAAACAGTTATATGGCCTTTAATTTATCATTGCTAAATGACTTTTTATATCAAAATTATATTCACAGAACAGAGAATAATTTTTTTATTAATTAAAAAAATAAACAGCAAACAAACAAAATAACATATCATTCCATTCTACATATATAATCAATAATTCTTAATATCATCACATAGTTGCATATTCATCATTTCTTAGAACATTTGCATCGATTTAGAAAAAGAAAAAGACAACAGAAAAAGAAATAAAATGATAATAGAGAAAAAAAAGTTATACATACCATACCCCTTACCCCTCACTTTCATTTACCACTAGCATTTCAAACTAAATTTATTTTAACATTTGTTCCCCATATTACTTATTTTTATTCTATATGTTCTATTCTTTTGTTGATATGGTAGATATAAGGAGCATCAGACACAAGGTTTTCACATTCACAGAGTCACATTGTGAAAGCTATATCATTGTTCAATAATCATCAAGAAACATGGCTACTGGAACACAGCTCTGCATTTTCAGGCAGTTCCCTCCAGCCTCTCCACTACATCTTGAACAACAAGGTGATATCTACTTAATGCATAAGAATAACCTCCAGGATAACCTCTGGACTCTGTTTGGAATCTCTCAGCCATTGACACTTAGTCTCATTTCACTCTTCCCCCTTTGGTCAAGAAGGTTCTCTCAATCCCTTGATGTTAATTCTCAGCTCATTGTAGGGTTTTTCTCAGTCCCTTGATGCTGAGTCTCAGCTCATTCCAGGATCTCTGTCCCACGTTGCCAGGAAGGTCCACACCCCTGGGAGTCATGTCCCACACAGAGAGGGGGAGGGTGGTGAGACTGCTCGTCGTGTTGGCTGGAGGGAGAGGCCACATCTGAGCAACGAAAGAGGCTCTCTTGGGGGTGACTCTTAGGCCTAAATTTTAAGTAGACTTGACCTATCCTTTGTGGGGTTAAGTTTCATATGAACAAACCCCAAGACTGGGGGCTCAGCCTGTAGCTTTGGTTGTCCACACTGCTTGTGAGAATATCAAGAATTTGACTTGGGGAAGTTGAATTTCTCCCTGCTCTCACCATTCCCCGAAGGGGGCTTGCAAATACTTTTCCACTCACTGATCAAATCACTCTGTGATTCATTGGGGCATCACTCTGGACAAACCAACAAAATCTCATGTCCTACCTGAGATTCCAAGTACTTATGACGTTCAATCAAAGTATCCACATAAGTTATATTAGGAAATGCTCTAGTCAAAACATAAATTTTATAACAAACATTTTTTGCTTTAGTCTCACACATAAGGTGACATTTTAAAATATTAATTACCATCTATTTTCAGCACCCTGCAATAATGACATTCCTTTATTCTTCCTCATGCAAAAACATTTTAAAAATTTGTACATTGTGCATTTCACTATTGTTATATACTCTAGGCATTCCTAGATTATACCATCTCAATCTTTAACATCTATCTTTCTTTCTGATTTCATTTATGTCCTCAGCCCTCCTCCCTCTGTCATTCTCACATGCAGCGTCATTCAGTATTTTAACATAATTACATTACAGTTAGGTAGTATTGTGCTGTCCATTTCTGAGTTTTTGTATCCAGTCCGGTGCACAGTCTGTATCCCTTCAGCTCCAATTACCCAATATCTTACCGTATTTCTGTCTCCTGATGGTCTCTGTTACCAACAACACATTCCAAGTTTATTCACTAATATCAGTTCATATCAGTGAGACCATACAGTATTTGTCCTTTAGTTTTTGGCTAGTCTCACTCAGCATAATGTTCTCAAGGTCCATCCATGTTGTTACATACTTCATAACTTTATTCTGTCTTAAAGCTGCATAATATTCCATCGTATGTATATGCCACAGTTTGTTTAGCCACTCGTCTGTTGATGGACATTTTGGCTGTTTCCATCTCTTTGCAATTGTAAATAATGCTGCTATAAACATTGGTGTGCAAGTGTCTGTT